>DF358631.1:151337-166549 GCA_000787875.1 Solanum virginianum
ATAGGATTGGTACACTCGATCCACAACAAAAAGGTCACCTATGGGGGTAGACACATGCACAGGTTCAAACATACAATCACATAATAAGTCAAACCTAGTAGAGAAGTATGTGGACACATATGAATAAGTAAAACTAGGATAAAACAACAATGAAGCAGGCCGATGGCAAACTTGAAAAATACCTATAATAACTATATTTGAGGCCTTTACCTTGTGTCTACCCAGAATAGCATAACAATAAGCATCAGGACCTCCAACTGACTGCCTCGTACAACTACTACGTAGTTGAGTCGTTGTATCACCTGTACCCCTACCAAGAGCATGACCACCCCTACCTAACTGTAGTCTACCATGTCCTTTGATGGGTGGTGCTACACCTCTAGTTAGAGGTGCTAAATTCCTAACAGGTGATGCTGAATAGGTACAGTGTGGCCTAACAAGTCGTGAAGAACCCCTTACTCAATAAGTCCTAAAATAGGTCTTTTCGCTCTTTTAATTCAGGAGGAGCCATATGATAGGGAGGAATATAAATAGGATTAGTACCCAGCTTCACATGAATGGCAATTTTAATGTCACTTTCAAGAGGAACCCCAAAAAGATTGGTAGAGAACACATCCATAAACTAACAAACAACAGTAATAGACCCTACATAAGGCAAATCAACACTGATATCGCAAATAAAGGCCAAGTAGGATACAAAAAACCCTGGCAATCAATCTTTGAGCCCTCATATATGAAATAACTTTCCTAGGATAAGACCTATAAGAACCCTTCCACTCAACTCTCCGCTTACCAGGTACAATTAAGGTCCCTATCTTGGCAGACCAATCAAGAATATCATGATATGAAGACACCAAATCAAAACAAAAAATAATATCAAAATCAACCATATCAAGAAAAATAATATCCACCCAAGTACCATCACCCATCGAAGAAACTAGACAGGATCGGACACTCGATCGACCAATAAAAGCTCACCTATAGGGGTAGAAAAATGCACACATACAAGAATATGATCACATAATAAGTCGCACCTTGCAAGAAAATATATGGACACACATGATAAGTAGAAAAAAGATCTAATAACACTAAACCAGGCTGAGTGCAAATTGGAACAATAGATGTAATAACTGCATCTGAGGCCTCTGCCTTGAGTCTACAAAAAAAATGTAACAATAACCACCACGACCTCCATTTACTACCTCGTGCCTCTACTACATGGCTAAGTCACTGCATCAACTATACCACTACTAGGAGCATGACCATCTCTGCCTAACTAAGCTCTACCACGTCCCCTAAGTAGTGATGTTAGACCTCTAATTAGAGGTGCTGAATCCCTAACAGGTGCTGCTAAATAGGTATGGTGTGGCCAAGAATAAGTCTAATAAGGGCACTATCTGATCAGGTGGCTAAGATCTCAAAGCCCATAACAAGACCTCAGAGTAGGCTAATAATGTGAAGAACTAGGAGGAATATCGTACCCACCCTGATTTGTAAACCTCTAACCACTAGATGAACTGGAACCACCTTCTATAGAAGGTAATAAAGCATATACCAAACCCCGATGTTGTTATATACTACCACCTCAATGAAATCCTTTACCTCCCAAAGATGTGCTGGAATAATGACCAGAAGGTTGGGCCCTCTTAGTACCCACAAACTCCTCTTGAACAATCAATTCAACCTCCTTGGTAGTACTCATAATAGTTTGTAATGAG
Source organism: Solanum virginianum (assembly GCA_000787875.1). Classification (NCBI taxonomy): domain Eukaryota; kingdom Viridiplantae; phylum Streptophyta; class Magnoliopsida; order Solanales; family Solanaceae; genus Solanum; species Solanum virginianum. The sequence continues at coordinate 153,056 of DF358631.1, forward strand.
GCTTCCTCATGGGCTGACCTGAATACATAGGATTTGATGGAGAAAATCAACCCTCTCACAAACCTGCGGACCTCAATATGAATCAAAGATATGGCATGGCATGATAGATGACAAGACCGGGTCTTATACTATACAATAGTTATACTACCTAAAGTCAAACTCATAAATCTTATCCGACTCTCTTCTCGAATGCTCAAAGGAATGAATCAATCCTGAAATTCCTATGTGAAAATTCTTTGCTCCGTTTATGGGATCTCACTAGTCTAGATCTCATATATATCCTCCAACACTCTCTAGCAGCGCCTCTAAGCTAAAGAGAAACAAATCTAACACCTCGAGGATCAAGTAGGCTAGTGATCTCCAATATCTCATGAGACAAAGTAAACAACTCATAAGCATCCTCACCCTTACCACCCGGAATCATGAGCGATTTCATCATTTGACCACTCATATCTCAAGTGATTATCTGCTGCAAGTGGTAGCTTATGAGTAATTTGTAATAGTGCAGGAACTATTGGTCATTGGCCAACTTGATGATGAATAATAGGACCCTAACTAGGTGCTTATTTCTCCCCTAAGTTTTTGAACGTCCCGATGTACCTATGGTATAACAAGTCTTTGCCATGCCCTGGAGTACTCTAACACTCTAATACTCTCAGCAAAGTATCTTGTAATAGTGGTGACTTTGCATACTCAGGAGAGGCTTGACCTCCTATAACATTAGGCCTAAGCTTGGAGAAGATACCCCTCTTATAATCTCTGCCTAGTGCTGCTCCGCGACCTCGGCCCCTTCCTTGACCTCTGACTCGGTCTATAGCCCTACCTCTAACTAGGGACTCAATAATAGTCTCAGGCCTATCTCTCGCCTAGAAGAAGCTGATGCTCTAGTCCTAGCCATCTGTAAAAAGAACACGCTACACTTAGCACTAACTTAAGACTCTATGCACGAGTGAATTGGAAAAAGTGAAAGAGAAGTTTTCCTAATAGTATCCACAGCCTCTCAAAGATAACCAATGGATGTCTCCATGCTGATCTATGAGATTCTATTCGACTAGAGTTGTACACACTCTAACTCAACATTTTACATCAAGTAATTCAATAGATAAATTAATGTAACCTAAATAAAAGTTCAACAATTAGAACATCATGAATACTTTCTCATTATCAACAGTGGCATCACTAGCCTTTTTTACAATATCAAATTCACAAGATTAAATCCACAACAATATTTATCAATTCATAAATCAAGCCATACATGTCACGATTTTCACCTTTATACTTTCCAAATCATATCCATTAGAATAATTCACTAACCCCTAAGCTTTAATATGAAAGGAAATACAAAGATGAAATTACTTTGGATTTATTGGTGAAATGTTCCAATGAATGAAACCCACATACCATGGTTGAAATCCATGGAAGGAAATATGAGCTTGAGGAAGAAACTCTAGAAACCCTAGCTTGATCCTTAAAGGATCCTTGAAAGAAATTGAAAGAGTTTAGACTTAGGATATTCGGTAGAATGATTTGGAATGAAAAAATGATGTGTTTTAGGACATAAAATGAGCGAAAAAGTCTAAGATACCCTTTATTAAAAACAGACAAAGAAAACCACGACCCTAATCTGTGGGTCATAGTCCTATCTACTACTCTAGAAAGGCGGTGTTGCTATTAATCTAAGCTCATTGACAATGAGAAGAGTTTACTATGGTCAGTGCAGTGAGGGTTCTTGTAAATCACTAGGTAGCCATACAAAACTCATCCTCTCATGGCTAGGGGTTTTGTCCTGATTACACCACAATCATTAGAAACTGGAAACTTGACCTTCAATCTACGAACCTTAGTCTATAGCCTATAGTTCCTTTTGTAATTCATACATACACATCATACATTCACCTAATACTTACGAAAAAATTCACATCTTCGAATCCAACCACGAACACACTCTATAACCTTTCAACCAAACCACAACTTGTAAAGGGTCTCACCTATTAGAACCCGTATTTCATGCATTGGAGCAATTAGGAAATTTGGGACCAAAATTTCATGCATTGGAGCAATTAGGAAATTTGGGACCAAAATTAGAAATTAATTGAAAGTTGGAAAATTTGAGTATTTTGGCCGTGTTGAGTTTCAATTATCGGATCATGATTTCGTTAATTTCCTCAGCTCTAGAATGTCGAATCTAGTCTAGGGGAACTTGCAGAACTTAATATGGAATTAAAATAAAGATTTTGGATGATAAGTTGCGTTTTAATTATTACCGGAGCCAAAGTTTGACTTTGGTCAACATTTGGGGTTCAAAAGCTTGGTTTGGAATTCTGACAATTTCAGCAGTTTTGTATGGACAAACTAATGCTAGAAATTGTTTTGTTGCAATTTTTGGAGCTTTTGAGAATATTTTTAAGTTTTTGGAATTTGAAACTGGTTTGAATGAGTTTTCTTAGGTTTTGGGGTTAAGGAGGCCTGAATTGTAAATTTTGATATTTTCATTGGATCTGAAACGTCGATTTTGGTGTAGGTGGACCTTTTGTTCAGTTCCAAGGGTTTCGAGTGATTTTGGCCCACCGGTAGTGTTCGAAATTGAATGTGGGACCCATATTGGCATAAAACAACCTCTGTTGGAAATTTTGACTGCATCATTGTGTCCGGAATGTTGTTTTTGATGAGATTTCATATATGAATTGTATTTTTTTGATTTTGGATGATGTCGGAACATCGAAATTATGTTTGAAGTTGTGGGTGAATATTAAGGAGGTGGTGCCACGTGGCCCAAGTAGATTTCTTCCACGTGGTAGTTACTGTGCAGTGAGTCTTCATAAAAATGTAGATTTATTTCAGATTTGGTTCAACCTTTTTTTCCAACTTCTCAATCTCCATTTCTCTCTCAATTTTGGTTCGATTTGGGTGATTCAAAAGGCTACGTTGTCTAATTGTTTTTTGAGGAGAACAGTGTGGGAGCTTCAGAAATTAATTTTGGTGCATCGTTTGAGTTAAAAATTGCTGTTTTGCTGCTGCATTTTATTATGTTTCAAAAGCTTTAACTTGCGATTTTTTCCTCATATGAGCTCCGTTTTCGAAAGGGTTTTCGCTATTGGATTCCTTTCTACTTGGGGAACATTTTCATATAAAAATTTTCAGATTTAGATGATTTTTTCCGGCGATGAAATTTTTGGATTATTTTGCCCTTTCGCCCGAATTAAGTGATTTTAGTGTTGTTGGATTCGTTATTTTATGGTGATGCTATATTTGAATAGATTTTGGTGTATTGGAGTGTTGTTGTAATTGTTATGGATTAATTTGGAGGTTATTGCATATTTAATGAAATTTGGATTAAAATGAGAATAGCATTGTTGGAATGACATTCAATAATATTGGTATGAATTTGGATTAATATTTGACTGTATAAACATTGGTATTGACTTAAAGGTAAGTTGTTGAAACGAAATTATGGATGTTAAATAATGCTTAATTGAGCTATTATTGTTATAATGGTTTTGGAAATGATTGTTGATGTTGTTGGGATATTGTTGTTGTTGTTAATTGATTTGAGCCAAGATGGATTCTCGGGGTGGCTTATTTTAAGGGGAGATGCTGCCCAAATTTTATAAAATTAAGGGCAAAAATTGGAATTTAATGCCCAAAAGGGGTTTTAGCTAATGTTTGACATTTTACGGATTGTTTGTAGACTTTGGACAATTCAAAACATAAATTTGATTTGGCTTGCATTTGGATTGTGTTGGAGGGCGTTTGAGGTATGTAAAGCATTCCTTTTCTTTTGGCATGTTCTAGTTTAAATTAGGTTTTGATATGATCTCCGAGGGAACTCTAATCCGCAATCCGAGCTTGTGTATAGTCCGTATTCGTTCCTTGGCATTCTTATGATCATTTGTCATAATTTTAAGTCTTATGTTTTTAAAGTTTATAAGTTCCAAGAATATGTAAAAGTCTGACAAATTTTGTAAAGAATTTATGTTGCAATGATTTTGGAATTATAAAGGTCCGTAACTAAGGTAGGAAGCTCGGATTGCTTTGGAAACCGTTAGAAATGTCTCGTAGGAATTTGTATGGTTTAGGATAAGTATGTAAAGTTTTTTGTCTCTTGGTATGATTTGATTAAACATAGTTAGCATTATAAGTTGGAAAGATTTCTTCTCTTCGAATTGCCTTAAAAGCTATTTTACAATGTTTAAAATAGTTTGTAAGATCTCTTTCTTCAAAATTTTACAATTCCAAAAGGATTTAAGACAAATAATATCTTATCTTTCAAATATGAAGGTTTCATTACTCTTTTGGAATTTTTAATAATGATTTTGTGCATACGACTTCTCACGACTCTATTCGTGCCTATTATGACCTCGTTCACAGGTTCCCAAGCCGGTAGTTATCATGCGCAATATACTATATATATTCCAAAGTTGGCTGGATACGATGGGGTTGGCTCAGCCCATGGGTCAGCTTCGCTTAGTTTGGTGATATGGTGAGATTGGGCCTTTGGTTTGGTGGCTTCATGGCACATTTACTATATGATTTTTGAGTTTAGGGATGCCTAGCTCACTTATCCTACATTTGTGATTTGTGTTGGAGATTTCAGAGATTTGAACTTTCTGGTGTGATGTTATGGTATAGCGCGAGTTTGGAGGTCGCCATCATTCCTGTACGTTATGCATCAGTTTGATATTTTAAAGAAATATATTTTATATTTGCATATGAGTTTTGACTTTTATACCTTTGTTTGGATTTTTACTCTTATTTATACTTTGTACCTTCTGCTTTACATATTCGGTACGTATTTCGTACTGACCCCCTTTGCTTCGGGGTCTGCGTTTCATGCCCGCAGGTACTGATGTACAGCGTGGTGGTTCTTAGCTTAGGACACCCTTCTGCTGTTTGGAGTGCTCCCTCTATTTCGGAGCCTACTTTTGGTATATATGTACATTTTCGTTCATTGCATTATGTATATCTGTTCAGGGGTACGACGAGGCTCTGTCCCATTTTATGATTTTGTTGGTTTATTTAAAGGTCTGTGGATGCCTCTGTCTGTGGGTTGCGTCCAGTTTGTCTGATTGGACCTGCATAATATGTTTGATATGTCTCATAGGTGGTTTCACCCACCATAGTGGGCTTGTCGGCCCATACATGCATATATGATATTTTGTTGGCTCTGTTTGGTCTTTGTTGGTATCTTCTGATATGCAGGTCTATTTTGGGATAGTTCGTAAAACAAAGGAAACTCAGCTAAAATTTCTGTAAATTCAAGTGCCCCAAACTCACTTCCGGATCTCAAGAAACTCATTCATTCTTCAAGCTAAAAATTTATGTAAAAATAAGACCTCTGTTTGTAATCAGGCTTTGTGATTGTGTTTGGGTGCCTAATCCGAGCACTAGTCACGGCCCATGGGGTTGGATCGTGACAGAAGTGGTATTAGAGCAGTTCGTCCTCAGAGTGTCCACAGACCGTGTCTAGTAGAGTCTTGTTTATTGGTGTATCGTGCACCATATCTATAAACAGGAGGCTACAGGACATTTAGGATGTTACATATCTTTCTACTCTTAGATCGTGTGATAGAGCTTTGTTATTAGGATAACCTTTTCTAACAGAAGGACAAGTCTGTAGTGGAAGGTGAGACCAGTCGAGCCCAGGTGACTACTAGGGCTCGTTCCTAGAGTGAGCCAGATATTGTACCCCCGACAGCTAGTTTGACTACACTGCCAATGCTAGATGGAGTTGGAGCATTAGCTACACATCAGAGCTTCTGATATTCCTAAGATAGTTGGCCGAAAGGGTATGAGGACAACTTTTGACAACTCAAATATTTGTTATCTACAAATTTAATTTTGACATTACTGGAGAAAGGTGTTGATTTTCAGTCTGATGTGAGTTACTTGGAGTTGGTTTGGGTGGAGTTTTGGTGCAAAAACAAAAAGAGGGAAAGTGGTAGCTTATTCTCTTAGGCAGTTGAAGGTTCATGAGAGGAACTATCCTACCCATTACTCGGAGCTAGAAGCGATTGTACTTGTGTTGAATCTACAAAGGTACTATCTACAAACTACACATTGCCTAATTATGTTATAGCATCCGAGGAAGGCCAATGTAGTATGGCATCGTTATAGGAATAACTATGTTATTAGTGTAATAATTATTGATTTCCATTTGCTAAATTTTGAAACGAGGGTTGATTAGTATGGACTCATATTGTGTTCATTGGAATCAGGATTTCTATTAAGTCTTCTTAGACAGGGTATGCAACACGAATGACTATGATACAACTGCTATGGTGGTGTCTATGTCTATTTGATTATGAGCTATGGGTTATGCTACTTCTGCCACCCATCTTGTCTGTGGGAAAAAGTATATTGCTTTGGTAAAAACAAAAATTGAAATGAAACTAATTCAAGTATGTGTGACAGTCATTTAAGGAGACAAAAATATTAACTATTCAAGCATGAACTTCTTAGAGAATATGATGCATTTTAGTGGAGGATCTGGTGGGACTATGCGCAATATACTATATATATTCCAAAGTTGGCTGGATACGATGGGGTTGGCTCAGCCCATGGAGGATCTGGTGGGACTTTTAATGTGGCACCAGTAATATACAAGGACAGACGCATTGATAATTGACAACGGACACTAGTTACTAAGGAGTTATCAACTGTTGTGCTTATTCAGGTAGTGGAGTTTGACATCATCGTCTTGTACGAGGGAAATCAATTGGTTGTTACTGTGGATGCTTGGGCTTGGAATTGATTACAAGGAAAGTTATGGTGGTGAACCTTAGAATGAGTATTGATATGTGTAAGTGAGGGTTTTATTCCAGAGACCTTTATGGGTACTGGTGAACTTCATTGTGAGGTAAGAGGAGCCCGTCGTTATTAAGATAACAAGTATATGGATTAATAAAGTTTTGACAAGTTTACTTGTATAAATATAATGGAAGTTATAGTGAGAAAGTGCATTTGGATGATTGGTTGAGTCAATAAATTTTGTAGGTATGACTTGGGATTGGGCTACCATATTAATCGTGAGAGCAACTTTATTGTGTGGCATGACTTTAGTTACTTAATTTGGCATATGACAAGATATTATCAGTGGGGTTGATAAATTGTTGGCTAAAAATATAAGAAAGAAGTCTACAGGGGTAGATTCGAGTTGACAATGGGTTTCTTTATGGTGGTTGATTGAGTGATTGGGTTGCGACTATGGGTACAATAGGGTATATGAGAAAGTGTTTGGTGAAGAGTAGGGTATGCAATCTCTAAAGAGCTTCACGATTTGTATGTACTAATTGATCCTGGTTCTACATTATCGTATATTTCCCTTTGGTTAATGATAAAATTGGGATAAGGTCTGAGCTGATAGAGTCTTTCGAGGTAACAACATCAATAAGGGGATTCTATTATCGCCAGTCAAGTTTATAGAGATTGTTTGGTATTTATTTGTGGTCACTATACTATGGACGATCTGGTAGAGTTAGGTATGACTGACTTTGATGTGATTATGTGTATGGATTGGCTAGCTTCTTACTATGCTAATGCTAACTGCGAAAGGAAGATAGTCCATTTCCAGTTTCTAGGGGAACCAGTTATTGAGTTGTCAGGTAATTTCTTTCTTTGTTTGACTTTGTTGCTTGCTAAATAGGTTATTGGTCAATGAATGTATTGTTGTGATTGTTGGGAAAGGAAACTCCCCTAAATTGTTCGTATGCCTCGTTAAGCTGCTTTAACATTCGAGGACGAATGTTCTTAAGGGGGGAAGGATGTTAGAACTCGTATTTCATGCATTGGAGCAATTAGGAAATTTGGGACCAAAATTTGAATTGCTTGGAGTTGGAGCATTAGCTACACATCAGACCAACACTTGTACCAATTAGAACTCAACAAATTTCAAGTGGACCCCACCAAAAAGCTTCAAGACCCTAAATTTTGAAAACTCTACTTGGGTCCCCAAACTTCCAATAATATCACTTTAGTCCCAAGTTTTTCCATAATTCTACTTTAGTCCCAAAACTTTCAAAAATTCCATTTTGATTCCAAAGTTTCATAATGGTTCTAATACACGAAATATGGTGTTAGAACTCGTATTTCATGCATTGGAGCAATTAGGAAATTTGGGACCAAAATTAGAAATTAATTGGAAGTTGGAAATTTTGAGTATTTTGGTCGTGTTGAGTTTCAATTTTCGAATCGTGATTTTCTCAATTTCCTCAGCTCCGGAATGTCGAATCTAGTCTAGGGGAACTTGCAGAACTTAATTTGGAGTTAAAATAAAGATTTTGGATGATAAGTTGCATTTTTGGTTGTTACCGGAGCCAAAGTTTGACTTTGGTTAACATTTAGGGTTTGGAAGCTTGGTTTGGAATTTTGACAATTTTAGTAGTTTTGTATGGGTAAACTAACGCTTGAAATGGTTTTGTTGCAATTTTTGGAGCTTTTGAGAATATTTTGAGTTTTTGGAATCTGGAGCTAGTTTAAATGAGTTTTATCAGGTTTTGGGGTCAAGGAGGCCTTAGTTGTAAATTTTGATATTTTTATTGGATCTGGAACGTCGATTTTTGGTTAGGTGGACCTTTTGTTCAGTTTTAAGGCTTTTGGGTGATTTTGACCTATCGGTAGTGTTTGAGATTGAAAGTGGGATCCATATTGGCATAAAATGATCTCCGTTGGAAATTTTGACTGCACCATTGTGTCCGGAATGTTGTTTTCGATAAGATTGTATATATGGATTGTATTTTTTGGACTTTGGATGAGATTGGAACATCGAAATTAAGTTTGAGCAGTGGATGCATATTAAGGAGGCGGTGCCACGTGGCCAGTAGATTTCTGCCATGTGGCAATTACTGTACACCGACCCTGAAAAAAATCTGCATTTATGCAGATTTGCGCAGTATGTTTTTAACATTTTCCCTTAAATTTTCAATTTCAATTTCTCTCTCGATTTTGGTCTGATTTGGGTGATTTAAAAGGCTGAGTTTCCTATTTTTTCGAGGAGAATAATGTGGGATCTTCAGAGGTTGATTTTGGTGCGTCGTTTGAGGTAAAGATTGTTGTTTTACTGCTTGAGGTTTTATTTTGTTTTGAAAGCTTTAACTTGTGATTTCTTTCTCATATGAGCTGCGTTTTTGAAATGGTTTTTGCTACTGAATTTCTTGTTACTTGGAGAATATTTTCATATAAAAATTTTCAGATTCAGACGATATTTTTTTGGTGATGAAATTTTTGGATGATTTTGCCCTTTTGCCCGAATTAAGTGATTTTAGTGTTGTTGGATTTGTTATTTAATGGTGATGCTATATTTGAATAAATTTTGGTGTATTGGAGTGTTGCTTTAATTGTTACGAATTAATTGGGAGGGTAGTGCATAATTAATCAAATTTGGATAAAAATGAGAATAACATTATTGGAATGGCCTTCAATAATGTTGGTATGAATTTGGATTAATATTTGACTATATAAGCATTGGTATTGACTTAAAGGTAAGTTGTTGAATCAAAATTATGGATGTTAAATAATGCTAAATTGAGCTATTGTTGTTATAATGGTTTTGGAAATGATTGTTGATGTTATTGGGATATTATTGTTGCTGTTGTTGATTGATTTGAGCCGAGATGGATTCTCGGGGTGGCTTATTTTAAGGGGAGATGCTGCCCAAATTTTTGTAAAATTAAGGGCAAAGTTAGAATTTAATGCCCAAAAGGGGTCTTTAGCTAATGTTTGGCATTTTACGGATTGTTTGTAAATTTTGGACAATTTGAAATATAAATTGGATTTATCTTGCGTTTGGATTGTGTTGAAGGGAATTTGAGGTGTGTAAAGCATTCCCTTTCTTTTGACATGTCCTAGTTCAAATTAGGTTTGATATGATCTCCGAGAGAACTCTAATCCGCAATCCGAGCTTGTGTATAGTCCGTATTCGTTCCTTGGCATTCTTAAGACCATTTGTCATAATTTTAATTCTTATGTTTTTGAAATTTATAAGTTCCATGAATATGTAAAAGTTTGATAAATTTTGTAAGAATTTATGTTACAATGGTTTTGGAAACTATAAAGGTCCGTAACTAAGGTAGGAAGCTCGGATTGTTTTGAAAACTGTTAGAAATGTCTCGTAGGAGTTTGTATGATTTAGGATAAGTATGTGAAGCACCTTGTCCCTTGGCATGATTTGATTAAACATAGTTAGCGTTATAAGTTCAAAAGATTTCTTTTCTTTCGCAAGTCAGGCTTAACTAATTCATATGTTCCTTCTTGATATTTGTTTTAAAGAAATTAGCCCTATCTTGGCTCTTATGAACTTAAAGGTTGTAAGTTGTAAAAATATGAAAAGTATGATGAGTTTGAAACAATATATGTTCCTAGCACTATGAAAAAGATAAGCACCCGTAATTTTGACATAAAGCCCGAATTGCCTGGAAAGCTATTTTACAACTTTTGAAATAGTTTGTAAGATCTCTTTCTTGAAATTTTACAATTCTAAAAGGGTTTAAGATAAATAATATCTTATCTTTCAAATATGAAGGTTTCACTACTGTTTTGGAATTTTTGATCATGATTTTTGTGCATATGGCTTCTCACGACTCTATTCGTGCCTATTATGACCTCGTTCACCGGTTCTCGGGCCGGTAGTTATCGTGCGCAATATACTATATATATATATTCCAAAGTTGGCTGGATACGATGAGGTAGGTTCGGCCCAAGGGTCAGCTTCGCTTAGTTTGGTGATATGGTTAGATTGGGCCTTTGTTTTGGTGGATTCATACCACATTTAATATATGATTTGTGAGTTTAGGGACGCCTGGCTCACTTATCCTAGGATTATTACTCTTATTTATACTTTGTACCTTCTGCTTTACTTATTTGATACGTATTTCGTACTGACCCCCTTTGCTTCGAGGGCTGCATTTCATGCCCGCAGGTACTGATGTACAACTTAGTGATTCTCAGCTTAGGACACCCTTCTGCTATTTGGAGTGCTCCCTCTATTTCGGAGCCTACTTTTGGTATATATGTATATTTTTGTTCATTGCATTATGTATATCCGTTTAGGGGTACGACAGGGCTTTGTCCCGTCTTATGATTCTGTTGGTTTATTTAGAGGTCTGTGGACGCCTGTATCAGTAGGTTGTGCCCAGTTTATCTGATTAGACCTGTATAATATGTTTGATATGTCTAATAGGTGGTTTCACTTGCCATAGCGGCCTTGTCGGCCCATACATGCATAAATGATATTTTGTTGGCTCTGTTTGGTCTCTGTTGGTATCTTCTGATATGCAGGTCATTTTGGGATAGTTAGTAAAATAAAGAAAACTCTGTCGAAATTTATGTAAAAATAAGACCTCTGTTTGTAATCAGGCTTTGTGATTGTGTTTGGGTGCCTAATCCGAGCACTAGTCACGGCCCAATGTAAAAATAAGACCTCCGTTTGTAACCAGGCTTTGTGATTGTGTTTGGGTGCCCAATCCGGGCACTAGTTATGGCCCACGGGGTTGAATCATGATGTCATCCTATTGAACTTAATAACACCCTTATTTGAACCTTATCCATGACCACCATCCATAACCCGTTAGTCCATCTTTGGCCCGTAAGGCCCCTTTGTACATCCAACCCTAAACTTTTAAATTTTCACCAAGCCTCCATCCCAACCACAAGGCCTATTTATGACCCACAAACCCAACCATAGGTCATAGACGAGGCACATACATCACTGCACTAGAAACTACACTTGCACTTTTTTTTTTATAATCCAATCTTTTGACACGCGGGTTACTAGCCACAGGAAGACATGGATTTGATCAAACATTTGTAAAGCTTGAGTCATGTGCTTTCTTTATTACATGAGTTTTATATAAAACTAGGACTTGTTCCTATGCATTCTTATGTTGTTCTACTTTCATAGCATTGGCCAAGTGTTCAACTGGATTGCGAGACAAAAGAAAGAATGAGTTTAAGGGTCGTTGACTACCTAATGGGTTAGATAAAAACATGATTGATCCCATAACAACTAGTATCAAAGTAAAAGGTTTTGACATTCGAAAATAATTATAGCAGATAGTTATAACAGACTACGTGACAAAGTTTCATAATTGGAGTCCATTCTAACTTTGAGAGGAGATGATGAAAATGTAGTTGATATTTTAACCCAAATTTAAGGCATCAATATAATTTTGTAAACATATCATAGTATTGTTGATGGCCAATTGGCTAAACTATAGAATTTTTGCGAACATATGGGTACAAATGTTGAGGGCCTAAAAAAGTAAAACAAAGATCTAAAACCCGATGTTATATACGTCATCTAGACATTGCAAACACACTTAGAGGTGATGATGAATATGCCAAGATCAAAATTATGAACCAATGTTATTTGAAAGTGTTCCTAATGCCAAAGAGTTGGAAAACTTTAGTGGGACTTGGAGCAACATTTAGGTATTATCCCTATTTTTGCAAATAATGAGTTGACCATAGATGTCCATTACTTCTATAGAGATGTTATTTCATGGTGGCAGATGAAGAATACCATTGATAAGAATGCTAAAAGACCCACATTTGATACTTGGGAGAAACAAAGAGATGTACGACATTAGAAATTCCCACCAAGCAATTCATCTTGATTTCTAGGGAAAAGTTGAAGTAGTTGAAACAAGTGGGATCCACCGAAGAATATATGAATGAATTCACATCACAGTTACTAGAGATTCAAAATATACCAAATGAAAAGTTACACAATTTCATCTTCAGATTGCAAAGTTGGGCTCAAAAGAAATTGCATAGGCAGAAAGTTCATGATTTAACAAATCCAATCGCTATTGGAGATACTTTGATCAACTTTTGATTAACTACTATTGTATCTTACCCAAATCTTTCATTTAAGAATAAGAGAAAGAATAATGTAAAAGATCGAAATTAGGATGATCATAAACACTAGGAATGACAAGGGAAAGGGAGAGATAGTCATTGCTTTTTGAATCAAAGTATATAAATAGGTTAAAAGATTTGCTCGACCTGCCCAAAATCAGGCCATTAGGTAAGGAACAATCCTAAATAGGGGAAAATTAATGATCTCTTAGATGAAGAGGAGAAGCAAACCAAGGGAAAATGGCAAAATATTGCTAACTGCACTTACTACTAGGATAGATGTTAGATGTACTAGTTCCCGGTTTAGTTTCTTTCATTTCATCCTTTTAGTCTTTGGAGTTTCATTTCTAATTCTTTTATTTTAATATTTTTTGTTTCTTCTAGTTTTTGTATTTTTTCTTCACTTTGAATTTTAATCTTTCCTATTTCATTTTGCCTATCAATTTCTTCATTTTCTTTTGTTGTTCTGACCATAGCTATAAGACTATCTTCTAATTTTAATTCTTTTTTTTCTAGCATTAAATATAATTGATCTCCTATTTTTTTTATATTTTCGTTTTTGTTGTTCTGACCATAGCTATAAGACTATCGTCTAATTTTAATTCTTCTTTTTCTAGCATTAAATATAATTGATCTCCTATT
>DF358630.1:0-13964 GCA_000787875.1 Solanum virginianum
TTTCATTATCGTATTTCATTATATATACCTTGTCGACATAGATTATTAGCACATATATACATAGATTAATTTGTTCTCTACACTTTCATGTGTAGGAAGTTCACCTCCAGGTAAGATTTCAGAAATGCCAATTTTATTCTTCTGGGTTGTAGGTTATAACATTTACAATTACAAGACACAAAATTGTCGGTAATTCAAACTACTTAGCAGTGATAATGATTTTAATGTCCATTTAGTTTCTACAATGGGACTCTGACAAGCTTCATGTGTGCTTCTTCGCATCCTTTCTTATGTCTTTGGATCCTTGTTAATGTAACACTAAGAGCAACTAAAACTTAGTATGTTTGTGAGTATTCAAAGAGCCTGAAGGTTGCTTGATGGATTATAAAGGTCAAATATCCTTTACTGATTTCATAAAATTTGAATCTTCAAGGTAAAATCTCCTTCATTTAGTTCAATGGGTGAGTGCACTGTTGGGCTTAACATCTTTGTGTAATTTTCTGGGAGAATCAATTTTTCTCTTCTTATTATCTATAACAAATAGATCTGCAGATGCACATGCTTTGTCTGGCTTGGTAAAGAAATGGCTTCAGGAACTGAAGAAGGGCTTGGAAGAACAATTGCAGGCTCATTTTGTCTTTAAGAGCAATCTTTTTGGATCAACAAACCAGATATCCTGCAACTTGTGCACCTCTTTCAATCAGATAATTGATGAATTTTTTCCTTGTAAGGTATAAAAGTTAGTTATTAGATATTTTGCTAAACAATTGATTTATTTCTAGATAGGTCATAAGAATGCCTTCTTATTTTAAAGATGAAAGCCTATATGAGCTTGATGATAAGAACTATTGGTTATTGATTCTTCAGTAAAATCGTGTTGTGCCCTCTGTTTAGGGTTCTTCCTATTGCCAAGTTACCCTCTTTAACTGATTCTTATAAAAAAATACGCTATATTCTTTAACTGATTGGTAATTGTCCTTCAAGTTTTGGACTTGTTTTATGATGTATTTAAACTACTTATCTGTTCTGTGATGGCCTGATGAGTTAGAAAACATGTGATATTATAGACTCTATGATTTTAACCATGAGATACAACAAGACACCCGATGTGATCCCACAAGTGGGGTCTTAGGAGGGTTGGGCGTACGCCGACCTTTTCCCCACCTTCAATGTTGTTGATATCCTTACCACTAATTGCCTCAGAAACCCCTCTTTTACTTCCCCTGGGTGTGCAGGAGTATACATTGTTTATTTTCTTGTAGTCAGCTGTAAGTCTCATGAGAAATTTCTTGGAGTTATCACTCCTTTGCAGTCATGCAGGTGTCATGGCGTTCCATTTGACAACTCAAGAATGATCCGGACCGATATCTCTTCCTGTCCAGTAACTGGTGTTGAACTTGGAATGCTGGATTTGGTTGATAGCTCAGTGAAGATAGGAGAACATACAATCCTCTACATGCCCTCTTTCCAATGTTGCCAGGACCTTCAGAAAGTTCTTTTACCAATTAACTTCAATGTTATTGAAAGAACTAACTTGAGCTCACTTGATGAAGGCAAGTTTGCATGAGAATAAAAGCATTCTCTTTTAAAATTTGCATACTAAAAGAAACAAGATATGCCATTTCCCAGATGATTTTATTTGATTGATCTAGTTTATGACTTTGATGCCGATGTCAAGAATTTTTATTGTTAATCCAGTTGAAAATATATTATTTTTGAGAATTCAAAGTCCTAACGAAGACAAAACTTATATTAGTACCCTATCTTTGCACTCACTACCTCACTTAGAGATTCTCTGTTGCACATGATTCATCAGTTGGCACCTAATTCAAACATGCATCTGTTACCTTTTCTGATTGTTGGTAATCTACTCTCGAAATCAACTTCTGTTTCTTGACAGGAATTATTTTAGGTGCATCCTATATTGTTACTCCAGCCTTCTCTGAGATGGATGATACTGATAAATCAGCGCTAAATGTTAAAAGTAAGCAGAAGGGCTACCATCATTTCTTGTCATGTATTTCCATATATATTGCATAAACTTGTCCAGCTTATAATATTTTCTGTCACACAGCCGCTGACATTAAACTGTAGTACTCCATCATAAAGAGATCATGATCTGGTTTTGTGATTTGGCAGTTTTTCGCGTGCTGTGTGATGCTCTGCATTCCCTTGACCAGGGCTTGGTTTGCTCATCAAATTGTAATATAGAAACTGCAAAGGAAACTTCCTTCCTGTGCTATTATATTCTTTTACCTTCAGAGAAAGGAGTGATGATTCTCAGAGTAAGTACATAGTCCCTCCAACATCTGACCCTTTAGTTTCTTGCTAAAAAAAGTCAACAGCATCTGTTTCTCTTCATTTTGATCAAGCATTAGTGATTTCTTTCCTTCTCATTCAAAAAAATAAATCACGTGACTGATTATCTTTCCTAGGTTTAACTAACAATACGCCACCAAGGAGAACTTGCAATTAGTTATTGTTGTTATTGTCGATGATGATATTCTTTCCTTTAATGTCTTTACGTTTTCTTTGGCACTGATCCAGTGTCTACTGGAAAAGTCTTTCTGCCTTCTCAAGGTAGGTGTAAGGTATGGGTACACACAAATATTTCCACTTGTAAGATTACACTGGGTTTGTTGTTGTTGTACCGAAGTCCAATGTGCAGTGGGAATATTTCTTTGTTCCAACTATCTCTGGATTACTTTTGTCTTAATACATCCAGCTATCCTACAATATGTTTATCTACTATTTATTATGTGGTCTCGCTGCACCAATTATTTGCAGAGACTTGCTGGATCAGAGGAAGTCTTGCCTGTCCCTAACATCACAAATATTGCTTGCATCCCAGTCAACGAGGATATTGAAAATTCTTTGCAGGCCTCTTTGCTTAAGGTCTGTTTCATTAGGGAAGTTTTATTCCTTTTCCTTTAGTTGATTCTACCGATACCTCTGCATCCTTTACTGGAAGCAATGCCAAATTAGATGCATTAATGAGATCAAAGATAAAGCAGCATCCAGCTATAAGTACATCACGCACCATTAACTAGATCTCATTTTATTTCTATGAAGGATTTGCTTTTTCACATTCTCATCATTAATGTTAATGTAACTCTATCTCTAATCAGTTTGCACTTTGCTAGGTATAAAGAAAAAGCTGAGGTGTGCTTCCTTGGTGCATAAAGGGAAGTCATTTTGGTACAATTCCAGACTATGTTGATGCTCTTTGTTATTATATTCCAGATCGAATTAAAAAGTTACAATCCAGTTCAGCACGACAGGGGCTTCCATCAAAGACTAAACTTGCTTGTCAAAGAGAGCCTACAATTTGGGTAACTTTTTTTTTCCTCTGCTGTAGAGTTCTTTCTTCATCTGCTATAAAAATATACTTCAGAGCCATATGATATATGCATTGGTTGTTTCTTGAAGTTCATTCCTTTTCATCTTCTGCCGACAATAGACCTGAAAGGTTTTCTGTGCTCTATTGAGAGCTGCACTAAGTTGCTGATGTGTACTGTTGATTACTCCACAGTACCCATTGTGCCCCTTAGGTTGGATAAATGTTCTAGGAGCTTGTTTTTCCTTTTTCAGTTAATTTGTAGGGCATCAACATAGCTAGTTTTTGCAACTAGCAACTTCTCAAGTCCTTAATCTTGATTCCGCTCTTTTGATCTGGGTAAACTATAGCACATACTAATTCTTAGCAAAGAACAATGCTCTGTTATTAGTTGATTGTGTTAGGAGCTGGAAGGTGTCATCTACTTTGATCAGGAGCTATGCTTTTAGTAAGACTCGCAGCAAATTTCATTTGTTCTCAACTCCGTGAACAAGTTTAGCTTTTGAGCTTTAGCCTTAGCTGTCTGATCCGCTAATCACCATTGATGATGATCATGTGTACATCAGCATTATGTAGGCATTGAGTTACTGTTTTCCGGTATTTTCATTGGCTGGTCATGGACGTTCATCTAAAAATTAGGTTGTCTCAGGGCAATACCTGCTAAGGCTAAAGAACTGGTGACAGCATCAAATACAGCTCTGCAAGATCCTGTGGTAGTTGATTTATCAGTACAAGCAAACAATGTGGAGGCTATAGAAGGAAATGTGCTGGATAGCAGTTTGGCTGATGGTAAAACTTATGCTAAAATTTCTGAAGAATGGGAACAGCTGGTTGTATTAGAAATGCCAAAGATATCGTCTCCCGCTTGTATCTCCAAAACGCAGTTGCATAAGGAAGTTTCATCTCCCCCTCAAAGTACTGCAAAACTTGATGACAAAACTTCACGAATCCTTGAAAGGCTGGAGATACCAAAGCAGCTGAAAAGAAAAGCAGTTTCCCCTACAGTGTCAGCTTTCCATACAGTGTCAATCTCTTCAGTAAAGAAGCCTTTGGTCCCCTTTGGACCCAGTAATACTGACAGTCAGGCAATTGTTTTGAGCCAGCCCATAAAACCCAACTTTCAGAGGCTAAAGAGGAAAAGATAACTAGGAAAATCCATTTCAAGCAGAAAGCTTCCAGTATACAGAGGTCCGTCTTCTTGTTCTATGTTGTTTTGGCATCTCTAATTTTTCTAGCATGCTGTCTTCTAATAAGACGACAAATCATGTGCACAAGTTGTTCTACATTTTACTTCAAACTTAACGTTCTTGAACTATTAATTTTGGATGGACATGATTACCAACCCATACCTTGTGATATACCTTTCAGATTTTGAAATGAAGAGCTTTGAACTATATCCGCTACAATTTAACAAATATTAAGGAATTTGTGGGGGGAAAGGTCTGTAGTTTAAACTTTGATAGTTAACAATGAAACACTATAAGAAAGAACTTGTGCAGGGTAAATTAACTGGAAACACAAAACTCAGGAACGACAAGTTCAATTAGTTAAATTCTGATGCATCCTTGCATTTTGAAAGATGAGTATATCAAACCATAGTTCTAACTTCAAGAAGGGTGAATGTATCATTGTCCACCTAGCATTCAGGGAGGAGATTAAATAGGTACACTTCGAGAGATTAGAAAAACCTTGTTAGTACGACAACATACCAGTGATTCCATAGGTGGGGTCTGAGGAGGTGGGATGTGCATGGATCTAACCCATATCTTGTGCGAGGTAGAAGAAAAAACAAAAGACTTGTTACTAAGTTCTTTATTCGTCTTTTTCACTACATGAATAGTGAGACATTATTTCCTCAAATATTAGGTGGAAACAGGGCCTTTAGCTAGTTTTCAAGTTTTCAGCATATTTTCACTCTTTTTTCCTGGTGCATCAAATTGTCTTTTGGCCCATGCGCTAATGACCCATCAAACAATAATAATCAGTTCTTGAGTTTTGCTCATCAGTGCAGGAAATTCTTAGTGGGGCTGTACGAAACATAAGTCCTTCGAAATTACAAATTTTCCTTTTCTGCATTTGTGCCCGCCTCGGCACCAAACCAGTTGTGTGTGAAAAGTTACTATCATCCTCTATCTCATCATTTAGTTTCTACATTGTCAAAGGACCGACTAATCTATGATTTGAAGTTAGTGGATGGAATAACCACTATATTCACCAGTATACCTTTGGGCTAGTGGCGGGGTATAAGGAAAGTGCCAACACTTTTTAAACCTCTTTATCCATAAATAAATAGTTAATATAGAGGATAAGTTGAAGCACTCATGGATGTCCGTTTCTTCCATCTGTCCCATGACCAATTACGTCTTCTTATATGATTATGGGACAACACTTGAGTGCATTAACTAATTATGCACATTTAAATGTAGAGAAGATAAATAATTTAGCGTTGAATTGAATACTCTTTTAAGTCTTGGGAATACTATATTCAAATTTACACATTTCAATCTTAAAACGAAAAACAAACAGGTGTGTCCCTCTGGCTGAATTTTGTTTAATCCGAGTTTGCCCACACTGCTTCAATATTTTTCTAGGGAAGCAAGTAACCATCATTGCACCATATAATTGGCTAGTGTTTATAGAAAAGTTCTAATGCTACACTTAATATCAAAAATATGAGAGTAATGTTTTGTGTATCGATGGTGGCAAAACAATCTAAAGTATCATGTTTCTTGTCTGTAATTGCAGTAATTTTTGTTATTATCTTCTATGATTGTTGTCATGTTATAATATTATTGTTCTCGCAATTATCTTGTAATTTTGTGTTCAGTAAAGTCATTTTATTGTAATTGGAAAAAGGATCAATTTCCGAGTATTTCTTGCTGTGATCAAAAGTACTCTTATCTCATACAGTAATTGAAAAGTTCCGAGGACTCAACTTTGTGAAATTATGAGTTAGTCTTCATTCAGGTTTATCCCCATCCTCACACCCATTTTTCTTCTTTGGCAATAAAATGAAACATGAGAATATTAAACTGTTTTTCGTTTTTGTGGGGGTGGGAGAGGAGGTTAGATCATAACATTTTGGCATTCACGTTCCACTAAAAAGAATAATTTTATAGCATTAAGCTATGGTATATATCCAAACTATTTTACTCTTTTATACAAGAAGGCCTAGTTTACAATTATTTCTGGAAGCTATTAAACATCACATATCATGGTTAATAATTACTAAGTAGGTGGCTAGTTGACTCTCTCTTCCACCACATAAAAGAGTACAAAAAATAAACAATAACAAAAAATAATGATGACAACCACCTTCATCTATTCAAGTATAATGTAAAATCCAATTTAGTGGTGGGTGGCACCCATCAAAACAGGTTCAACTCCACTATATTCTGCCTCTCTTTGCTTCTCCAAGAGAACATTCTTAATTCCTTCAGCATCTATCTATATACTAAAAATATTCTTATTTTTTGTAATATACTAATATTACAACCACAATTAATATATATCAACTTGGTGTGCAACATTATCTGTACACAATAGGGAGAGATGGTGGGTTCTAGAAAAAAACTTGTGTCCTTGGCTGTTTTGACGAATTCTTAATGGTCCATTTCTTGATCAAAAATTTTCTTTATGGAAATCAAACTTGGTGGATGTTTTGTGTGAAAAATCCAAAGCGTGTTGTTTTAGCTCTTTGGTGAGTGCCGGTGCCCCACAGTAGAATACTCCTGCAAATTGTCAAAAAAGGGGAAAACGAGTAAGCCATCGACAATAATATGTCATGAGATGAACTTGAAAATGACCCTAGTGCAAATTGCTTTCACAAAGAAAAACTTATCGATTACATATGCTTTTTCAACTCTCACAAGGACATAGAGACACCAAAGTCAAACCCTAAAGGGCTTTTTACACGTAGAAGCTGATATATGTGGGGATATATCTAAATAGGGAAATTTATGCTCTTAGTCCCTGAAATATCCAAGTTCTAATTTTGATCATTATGATTGTAAATTTTCACAAATTTTTACTCTCAGACCAGTAACTTACACATGTATTGTGTTAAATTTGTATTTTATTCCATATTTGAGGTAACATAGTCCTAAATATAAGTTAAGTATGACATGCTTCCTATACCAAAAATTTTCACTATCAGACCATTTTTATCTAATAATGTGATGGAAGAAAAAAAGGAAATGAAATCAAAGAAAGAGGATTAATTGTACTCACCAACTTTAGCCTCGGGGTGGTTGAGAGCAATGCGTTTGTAGACGTTTCTCCAGTTAGGCTTAGCAAAATGCGACTTAACTCTCGTGCCAGAAACAATGTCTACACCACTTTTGGCATGATGAAGTGACTGAAGCATAGTAATAAGTGCAGAACGAGCATCACCTTCTTCATAAACACTTGTACAATAATTGTGCATTTCAATTACTCCCTTATGGTCCATTTCAGCAGCTTCATTCATTATACCTTTGAACCAGTCAAATGAACCTTGTTCTCTAGTAACCCAATAGAAATACGCCCTCCTTGTGTTGAAGCCTGTTCTTCCACTTGCTGAACCTGATTTACCCCTCTTTTGTGCAATATTGGGGCTAGCATTTTGTGCTGCATTTGACACTCCATGCCCATTTTCTAAAGAATTTTCTTCTTCATCCATGGCCTTCATATTGTTGACAATGTCTTTAACGATACTGATCATTGGTGTGGCTCCAATTCCAAGACCCACCAATAAAACCACCTCGTATTTCTTGTAGTCTTGTGCTGGTGCTCCATATGGTCCATCTATTAACACTCTTGGGAAACTGCCAATCATCATATATGATCTCCATTAGCTATGTTACAGAATTAAGATTTTACGGTATTGATCTAAAATTTTACTAATGTTAATTTTAGAGAATCCTATCGGATTATTTAAAAGACAATTACAAGTAATTGTGTATAATGACTGAGATTTGTGACCTTCCATAGCATGTAAAAATTATCTACATTATTTGTAAATGTTAAATTGTTTACTAGAATAATATCTCGTAAGAGAGATTTCCATTTCCTTAGAAATATCAACCAATAATTGAGTTTTGTTTTATCCCTTCTTGTTCCTATGATCCTATCTCAGTAATTTTACAAAGTAACAACCTGCACTACTTTAAGAAGTGGTCCATCAAATATTCTGCATATTCTTTAGTAAAAAATGTGGTCACGCGTTTCTTATATTTACCAATCAAGATCACTATAAACTCTAAAGAATTGAAAAAAGAATATGGTACCTTGAGGATAGTCCAATTATATTTACAGTATTTATAATTATCAAAAAGTTTGTATTATAAGAATATTATCTCCAGATATTTTAACTCTGCATTTTGTCCAGATATGATGTTTCCTTAATCAGTGCGCTCTAAAAGGTGAATGTAATATGATTATAGAATGGAAAAGGACTTACTTAGGATTATTTTCTCCTTGCAAGTAATCAGCTCGAAGAAGTCCACTTTTCCCATTAGGTGGTGGCTGGCAAACCTAACAAACACCAAAAATTACTAATAATTAATTCTGAAAGATCAGTAATTAACACTAACATAGCGGAAATAACATATATTTTTGGGAAAAAACGACAAAAAGGAAAATATAAGAGGCTGCTTTTAAAGCTGTCATCCAAAGTGGGACAATCACGCCTCCACTATTTTTATACATGCCAAAAACAATTGCATACAAGGACATGCAGATGAATATAACCAACTAGATATTTTGATTTTTAAGGATTTAAGTTTTTAAAAGAATATATATAATTATATTTAAAAGGACTAATTTGTAATTACCTCAGAGAACACAGTTTTTAGTTGTCTGGTCCAATCACCAAGAGTTCTAATATGAACACTCAGATAGTCATCTCCTGGGGCCGAAGTTATGGAAAATGGGTGCCTGAAATTTTTTATTAATGTTTATCCACAAGTCAGCAAATACTGCAGAGAAGTAGTAATTGAGGGGGAGAATAAATCATGAATTTTGATTCATAAAATATCAAGATTTGGTCAAGTTTATGTTATGAGAAATAATAATGGATGATTGATTTCATTATTTTAATAATTTAAAAAGAAAAAAAAAAGTTTCACCTACCATTCAAATGGTGAAACTGCAGCACAGTTGACAAACATGTATTGCCCACTTTTGTATTTGTAGCCTTGTGGCTTTGACATGTGAAGGGCCAACACATTTCCTGGATACACAGCCACCTACAAATTCCACAATCAATTAGTAATTTAGTTTATTTTCATTTTCACGGATATGAAGTCAAGATTGTGTGGATAGTTACATTTTTTTATATAGAAAATAAATTGTGCTTAATTTATTTTATTATCCTCAAATTGGGAAGTAATAATATAAGTTAAAAGTATAAAACACATGGAGACGTGCAAACTGGGGGATCATAAATGATTGTTTCAATTAATTGAAGGTTAAATATGTTTAAGCAAATACCGTAAGGATTAAAATAAAAATTTGTTAATAATTGAGGGACTAGAATGCAACTTCTACTTATAATTATTAAGTACACGACAATTTCTCAAATTCGAATAAGTGAATTTACCTTCAAAATCTTAACAGCTTTGATGGTTGACCTGAATGCTCTAAGCAACCTTTCACCAGCATAGAGCACTAGTGGGACAGTAAGGTACATCCAAGTCTGCCATAATGAAAAATCAATCCAAATTTTAGCAAACATCAACTAAGAAACAACTTGAATGAAAATAAAATGCTAAAGATTTTGAATATTTTACTAACCGTTCTCTTGTACCAAGTCTTGGTAATGTACAGCTTTTCTCCATGGACAATAAGTAGAGTGTAGACAATGACAAATAGATGGTGTGAGTACCAAAAGGCATTGAATCCAGTGAGCTTGTTAAAAGGTCTTGGGAAACTGATTCTGCCCCTTCTAAACCATGGGGTTGCTAGTGTAAAAGCTATTGCCATTAGCACCACCATTATAATTCCAGTTACCCCTTCAACTCCCTTCACAAACCACCAATAACTGTCTGGTTGGTCTCCGAAATAGTACTTCATTGGTTCATATTCTTCTTCACTTGCATTCAGAAGCCGAGGAAAATCACACGTTAAATGAGCTAGTCCGTGTATTCCAACCCCAATTGCAATCGCCACTGCTATCACCTAAACAAATGGAAAAAGGAACCAATTAGTTTCCTGTAATGAGTTATCGACTACTCAGGAAGGTTGGATTAACGCAGACAATATCTTGATAGTTGGATCTGGATGTTAGATTTCTACACAATTTCTTTTAAAATTATAGAACAAAGATTCATTAAATATTCTAGAAATCAAGGAGTGATCAACTTACTTTGTGAAAATTAAGATTATCGTCGAAAGGAACAGCAACGCCCATTTTGGTCTTGTTACGAAGCCAGGTAATGGTGTTTCTGCACACTGGGAGTAAAATGATAGCCATGTTGAGCTTGAGTGTCTCAGCAGCACCCTTAGCAAAACAGACACAGTGGCCCATGACAAGGAATGCAGCTTTTTCTTTATACTGAATATATTTCCAAGTAAATAGACCAGCCATGATTCCAATCCACAACAATAATACCCAAACTCTTTGCCAATTATCCAGCAAAAAGTACATAAAACTCTTATACCATCTCACTATTGGGTTTGGCTCTCGTGCCTGCTTAAGTTTCTGACTTAGCATCTGACTCAAGTTCCGGCTTTCGCCTCCTCTCTGCACCGATTGATTTGGTGCTTGCAGTAAAAGCATTTCCAAGTTCTCAATCTGTTGAATGTAACCGCGTCAACAGTTTATTTTCAAGTTAGGACTATAAATTTATGATGAGTATTAGTCTAATTAATGCCACTAAATTACCATAATATATCCCAGATTATTAGGATCCAACTCCTCCATGATCATCGCTGCGTATTCATCAGATTGTTTCTGGATTGTTGACAGCCTGTTGGCAGACGCGCTAAGGCCTATAATCTGCAAATTGCAAAACAAATTTTAGAAAAAAAAATACAGGACCGACTTTGTCAATGCCGTTCCGAGTTTCTGAAGTACAAAAAAAAAAAACAAATAAATCAGAATTCAAAATTACCTCTCTGACTTCTTCTTCTGTGATTCTACCATCCGCATCTTTATCAACCCTGCATTAAATAAATTCATCACACGATTTAGATCTGAAACAATTGAATCTGAGATGCTTAATTTATGGATAAATATTGAACTGTTACTACTAATAATTAATCCTTACATGTCAAAGAAGGTCTGAAGCCGAGTATCAAAACTTTGGTCTGCAACTTGGTCCCAGAACTCTTTGAGCTGTGCTTTGTTAATGGAATCTGTTGTGATGTTTCTCCTCCGAGCAAGCGCATCATATAGCTCTCCAGCAAATTCCTTAGACTCCTTATTCATACCTAACATTGAAAAACAATTAATTAATTTTCATTTTTCAAGTTAACAAGCTGAAGAAAATATAACTTCACGAAAGTAACACTATGATGAAGTATTCAGCACGAAAAAATCGTTTGTTGTAACTATGATTCCTTGAAATTTACCTATGCATTCTCCAAATTTGGCCCGAGGAAGCAAGCCATTAGTGGAAACGGTAAGCTCGTCGAACCGCTTCTCGACGGCGGCCCAACCAGCACCACCGTCGGTTTTGCTGATGAACTTAAGACCTTTAAGAGCATGAGCAGCAGCTGATTTATTCCTATCGAACCTTCCAGTAGGAATTGGGCGCTTATTTAACGAAGCCAATCGCTTGAGCTCTTGCGACACTTGCCGGAATTTGGAAGAAGCATTTCGGACAAGTGAAGATCCCAAGGTAGATTTCTTCTCCAGACCTTTAGCCAATAAAGCCAACTCCGGATCTTCCACGTCAGCTCCGCCGGCAGTTTTGACACTGTGGACAGCCACAGAGTCTTCACGGACATCGAGAGTGATTTCCACGTAAGCATCGTCATTGGACTTCGCGCCGGCGCCGGCACTAGCTCCGTCCGATATCGGTAGATTCAGGTATGTTAAATCTCGCGCTCTTTTTTCCGCCTCGTTTGTTCAACGGTCCGCTTAAAGGACCGCTGTACGATGCTCTATCATTTCCTATAATCTCTGTATCTGAATGATGATGATGGTGGTGCGAGTGATTATTATCCATATTTTGCATGTTATAATAATTTCTTGTGGAAAAAAGAAATGAATGAATGAAATTCGAATTTTTCAAATGAAGGAGAGTTAGGTACAAAAGTTCTAGTAATCTAATTTTGATTTTCAGACCATAGACTAAAATTCAATAAACAAATAAAATATTTTGGATAGAAGAACTCAGAAGTAGTTGTTCGACCTTCTCTTTTTACAAAATGAGGCGTTCAACTTTGTGCTTTATATATAATGGCGAAAGGAAGCCGCATTCAATTGAAAAAAATAAAATAAAATAAAATTAAAGAAAAGGAGAGAGCTAGGAAAATGAAGCGGGTCTTTGTTTGACCAAAGAAAAATGCTTTATGTAATATTGCATTATTCCACCGGTACACTGCATGACATTATATGCGCTTTTTATTATTTTTTCTTTAAATAATTATATTAAGACTTATGTTAATTATCATCAATTAATTAAACGAGATTCGCCGTAACGACACACCAGCTGATTTTTCTAAAGCGAAAATTTATAATCTAGCTTCGCAATCTGAAATTTTTTAATTGTGTTTGTGTCCAGAGGTATTCGGAGCTTTATGTGTGCATTCATGAAATTCAGTAGCTTCTGCTCGGATATATATTAAAATATTTATTAAATATTTAGAAATATTTGAAGGTAGACTCATTTATTTTCGTATTTTAGCGTAAACTAATTATTGAAATTCATAAATTTTTGTTTTCATTTTTATTTGTATCTGATTAAACATTTTAAACAGGTAATATAATTTTTCAAATTTTTTTCGGAAAGAGAATCTCTAATCCATAACCACCATATATGGGTAATTGGGTATGTTGCTTATCTCCTAGTTTTCAGGCGAGGGAGAGTGATGTGTTTTATATGATATGAACTAGTTTCTGTTTTAATTTTATGACACATTTTTCTTCATAATTTATTTTAAAATTTTTAATTTTTTATATTTACAAATAATTGAATATTGAGAATTTATAATTTTTATATCAGTTTATATGATATATTTTCTTTCTTAATTCATTTCTAAAAGAATGTAATTATTTAGAAATAATTTTATTTTAAAATTTTCTATGATCACTTTTAGAATTATGTTTTAGTTAAAAGTTTTTTATTTTTTTTAAAGAACTTCCTTATTTACACAAATATAATCATTGAAATATACTTAAAATAGTTATTTAATTTTATTTGTCCAGTTTAAAAGCAAGACTTAATTTATCATTTTGTGTTTATTTTATGCTAATTCTAATATTTAGATGACTTAAAATAATAAATTAGGGTGATATAGTAAAATTATAGTTGAAGCACTTGAAGCAAGTTGAATTAAAATAATTAATTCAGGCAGACGAGAAATGCAAGGCACGTCTACTAATGCTATGGAGCTTTTGCGTGATCAAATTAGGGATGATATCATTAGCAACTCTTCTCATGTATAAGTATTTCTTCTTATTTTAGGGTAGACTATAATA
>DF358630.1:26301-54058 GCA_000787875.1 Solanum virginianum
AGTTCTGAACAAAATTGGGGTCGGTCAAATTTTAACAAATATTAATGTTACTTCAAAACAACCCATGATTAATTAATTATGATACTGTAAAATACTTGTGTACGTATAAAAGAACAAAAAGAAATTTCTTCTCCACTTTTCTTTATTTGGTTATATAGTATGAAAAGATAGACTGGTCAACGGAGAGATTGACTTTGCAAGGCTGCTCTATAGACTATACATACATTGTCGTAAAGCCAAATATAAAAAGTGAAACGCGGCTTTGTTATAGAAAAGTATGTATTCCAAATATGGCAAATCTTAGAAGTTTAAACTTACTGATTCTTTGCTTATGAAAAATAGTAGTACTAAGTATTTAATTTGGTCAATAAAATAGAGAATAATCATCTGTAAAATTAACTTGATACAAATATCCAGACTTTCTCTTAAATAATGCATGAGCAATTAATGCTTTCCTGTGTCGATATATCAATGGTCTATTTGCCTTTAAAGTTACGATGATTTCAATCCCGCCATTCATGCTCATTGCATGACATTGACGCGACCGCGTCAACAAACACAGCTAAAAATAGATGTGTGTAATGTCTTTTTGCTCTTTAACTTCACTCTAGCTTTTTAGAAATTAGGACCAATCAACTTAGCATGAAATATATACATAAAACTCGGTGTAAAATGGATAAGTAAAAATGAATTGAGTTAATAAATGAACGATTTATTGATTCATCTAAAAATTGTTTGGGTTAAAATGTGGGTCATAACCTAACCCGTTCAATTCTTGAGGCTTTAATTATTTTATTTGTTCTTTTGTAATCTTTTGAATATCTAATATATTTTTTTTATTATGACTATATATAGCATATTATTTTTTTTAAAAAAAAGACTTTTTAAAAATATTTGATAGGATTTTTCATGGGTCAATTTGGGATTATATATCAGCCCAAATTAGAGACTAAGCTTAAAAATAAGCGAGTGGGTAGGTTATGTGTTTTTTAAGGTTATTTTGACACTTCTAAATATAGAAAAAATTACGTAATCAAACAAATCACTGGGTATGTTGTTGTTTGTTGCTGTACGTAATCAAATAAATATATGCAATTATTGATACATACACATACTAGTTATATATATATAATTATCTAGTAGATATACAAATATAATTCGCCTCTTGCTATCCTCTTTTCTCTCTTCTTTCTCCTCCTTCTAATATGGAGATATGAATCGTAACTAAGCAAACTACAGCTATTTTGCCTTATTATATTTCACGTCTTTGCTATTTTTTAAAGTTCCTCTTAAATACATGTGCTTCATAAAAAAAAAAAAAAGAATTCTCAAATATTAGTTATAATGAACTTTTAAGGACAAAAATTGGTGGAGTTTTTATACAAACAACTTGCTGGATTAACTGTTTACTTTTATCAGCCGTATGTATATATTTTACTTTGATCATATATAAAGTATTTACTATATATTAATTATTTTTAGTTTAAATAATTAAATGTGCGATTATTTAGATTAATTTTTTTATTCGATAAACGGTACTGACATGTTCGGTAATTTCTGCTAAATTTCATAGGGACAAAACTAATGGCACATGTTTTATCCAAAAGAAATACTTTTTGATAATGCAATGACATTACGAAAAGTGAAAATCATAAGCCTTTTTTTTTTTCAAAAGGAAATTAAAGGGAAGGAAGAAAAGTGTTCACATATTTCCCATCTGTCTGGTTAATACATTTGATAAGCAGTGTACGGGGGGGCAAAAAGAAAAGATAAAAAAGGGAAAACAATAATATTTCAAAAAAGATGATTTACGAGTTGAGAATACAATACAAAGAAGTAAAAAAAAAAAAAAAAAACAAAAACCAAACATATGTATACAGTCAAACAACAACAACATACATGATGGAATCCCACAAGTGAGATCTGAGGAGAGTAAAATGTATGTGGACCTTACCACTACCTTATAGAGATTGAAAGGTTGTTTCGGAAGACTCCATAATAAGTAGAAGATACTAGATATAAAAAAAGGAAAAAAAGGAAAATAACTAAAACTAAAAGCAAATGATAATAGGTAAAAAATGATACAAGTACCAAATATAAGATGAATAATGATAACACAAGATGTAAAGATATGACCAATCATAATTTATTTATACAAAGTAATTGTTGGAGAAGGAATGTAAATTGACTCCCCTCACATAAGGATGACCACCTTGTTTATAACCCTACCTGTTTTCTAGCTAAAAGAATATTATCTTCCTACCAACCCAATGCATATCCTTTCATACTTTCTCCTTAAAAAAATATTATTTTCCATAAATGTTGAACATATAGATTACATGTATATATCATGGAAATGATGTAAGCAGTAAAGTATGTATATAAATATTAAAAAATTTAGATATATTCATAGAAAATGTAAGAATGCGTCTGGTACATACACGCACACGTACATACATATATATATACTAAAAGATATTTTTTAAAAATAAATATTGTGATTATACATGGTAAACATATAGCGTATAAATATATTTATACACATGGTATTATATCAAAAATAATCTTCCTACCTGTAAAAACAAGATAAGGCTTGCGTACGTCCTATCATTTTTCAAATCCCACTTCTGAAATTTAATGTGCATGATGTTGTTGGTTAGAAAAATATATCTTAATTCTCAAGAATATACACTACAGATTTTGCCAAAACATACACCCATAGAAGCAAGGATCATCCAATGGGCCCAATATCATGTAAACCCA
Organism: Solanum virginianum; assembly: GCA_000787875.1. NCBI lineage: Eukaryota > Viridiplantae > Streptophyta > Magnoliopsida > Solanales > Solanaceae > Solanum > Solanum virginianum. The sequence goes on from DF358630.1 coordinate 29,065, forward strand.
CAAATGAGCCCAATAGCATGTAAACCCAAAAGATTTGGACATTTTCACTTTAAATTGGGTAAGAAATTAATAAAGTTGATATAATATATGTAGTGTATATTCAGTGTTTAGCAACTTTTTTAACATGAAAAAAAATTATATTTGGACAAAAATAACTACCTACAATACGTAAAACCTTGAATATAATATGCTGGAGTTTAAAACTTTTATAAGTGAAACTCCATCACGGAATTTTGGAGTTCAAATTGTCCTATAGGTGAAACTCAACATAGTTTGTAAATATCCAAAACTTTTAAAGGTGAAACTCCAATTATATATCATGCCAAAGTTCCAAGACAATTTTTTAAGCAATATTTTGGTTTGTAATTTTTATAGCAAGACTTATTTGAACTTTAGGATAAAATCATGTAGAAATAGAAATCACAATCTTGTCCTAATTTTCCCCAATTCTTTTTTAGTTATATGCCATTTTGTTGCTCGATTTGTCCTTAATAGGTTGATTTTTGCACTTAAATATCAAACTTATGCCTAATGGGCAGATTTTCTTTCAGAGGCATAATTTGTAGTAAGTTATGATACTAAAGTATAAACTTATGCCCGTGAAAAAATTGTCTTTTGAGGGAGAAAATTTAAGGGATAATTTCAAATATATACAATAAACTAATTCATTAACAACAAATATAGTTATGTTTTATTTACATAAAGAATAGTCCAAAATCATAAAAAACATACATGACTATATAATATATCTCGCCAAAAATCATAGAAAGTATACATTGATTTAGATTACTTATACATGAGTCATACACTGAATATACATTTTGATGCACTCAAAAACTGAATACAATTTGACTATATACACTGACTATACAGACGTATACAACGAAAAACTATTTTTTTGATAATTGTTTCAGCCGAAGCCCGAATGGCCATGTGCACAAACTAGGGATGGAAGTGTTAATGAGCCGTTATCAGTGCCACAACTCAACAGGCCCATTTAGGGTGCAGTTGAAGGCCCAGTGATTTGAGAAAAGCCCAATATCTGATTATAAATATCAAATTGGAGGGAAACAATTAGAACAGATCTTGGCTTCCATTGGACGAGTGAAGATGTTCTACGCCAAGTCATTAACTTGAAGAGGTTGATAAATAAAACGAAATTATTTTGCCTTTTCCATAAACATTACCATCTTTCATGTTATAACCATTCATAGTTTCTAAACTTAGGACTTCAAACACTCATGATTTAGCGAGAAAGCAAAGCCAGGAGAAACTATGCACCTCTAACTAGTTTCATGTTGAACTAACTCATAAGAACGTCGCAGCAGAAAGGACACTAAGCAAACCTGCGGCATTCTCAAGGACATTAACAAAGTAAAAGCAGCTTCAGCTACAGCTAACAGCGAGAGTTCTCAAGTTAATACTGCTAATGTTTATCGTTACCAGAATGGTAAGCATCATAGTCAAAAAGTTGAAACATGATTTCATCTCTTACAAAAAAGCATTTACATGAGCAGGAAGCGATCTCCTCCTTAAACCCCCAAAATGAGATCTAGCCCTCTCCATACACAACAAAAGATAACCTCAATGTCAAGCCTGCACATGATGGGTATGAAAGTGCAGTTTTCGCTGATATCGAGTGCAACACACATATTTACAAAACACACATTTACAACTCTTAATCATAGCTTCACCGCTTGTAATGAAACCTCACTTTGACTAAGAATTGCAGCTTTACCTGCAAAAATTAGAAATTTAAAGTAGTCAGTCCATCAGTATGTTCATCCCACAACTGAGGAATGTGATACAAGAATTGTGGACATGATATCAAATATGTATAATTGTTAAACGATAAAGCTCCTAAATGATTTCTGCGCACAGCTATTAGGTGACCCTGACTTCAAAATGTGAAATAATTGAACTATTACTTTCTGCATCAACTGAGGAACTGCTTTAACCGGGATTAATTTATTAGAACACTTGCATTAGGTTGGTGGGACAAAATTCTGATGTTCAATAAATACATAAACCTACTGAATTACACGAAAGAAGCAAAAGTAAATACATCTCTATAGTTCATCCAATTCACAGATAGAGTTGGTGTTGCATCAATCAAGAATAGATGTTGAATACTCCCCATGGTTTATCACCAAACTCTAATCAAGAAACAGACCTAATTTTGACAAGAACACTTACTTGGGCAGCATCATAGACTATGTATTCATTGTACAGAAGCTCAGAGTTCTTAACACGTGATGTTACTGGTTTTCCACACGGAACCACAACTTCATCCCTCCAGTTCACAAAATCTGATCTATCAGGTACTGTCTTGCCAAGACCCTTAGTAGAGTGTTTCCCTTTAGGAGGTTTGTCCATATACTACATGGAAGCCAAACAAAGACACCATAAATACCATAAGTAACAAGGCCCAAAAAAAAAAAAAGAGAGATAAAAAAGGTAGTCAGAGAAATAGGAAAACACACTGAATGAATGAAATAACAGCAGTATGCCATGGCAATCCCACTGTAGTGACTCACCTTGGCTGCTTTTAGCTCATAAACCTCACCTAAAGCAACTTCACTGAGAAGCATAAACCCAACAGGGTTCTTACGATCAGTGAAGCAATATTGTGCACTTTTACTGACCATATCAGCAAAGTATATTCCCTTTCCAAACTACAAGGTAGGTAAAGATATTGCACATCAGATAGGTGTAAAGCTTAGTAAATGTCTAGATATGTGGACAAATGAGGAGCCAAGAAACAGAGGGGTCAATTCAAAAAGTGCAAAATGCAAACTTAAGCGGCAGGTGATACCATGTATCCCGTAGCGGGCGCTTCTGGAGGAGCAATTCTTAGTCCTTGGCTAAGTATACCCACAAAGTTTGTCAAACGGGAACCTGAAAAGGGTTTCGATGCCATTAAGTTCACTATTCTAGTTTGACAATAGTCTCACAAACTTAAATTTCAAATACAATGTAAATTGCGAGCTATTCAACTGATAAATCCTCCAGTTGACAGGTCTCCTTGATGTGTGTCTAAACTTACCATGCCACAGAAGCATTCTGTTCTTCAGTTTCTCTCTGAAGGGTTTAAATTTGTCAAATTCCCCTTCACGTTCGAGAGAAAACACTTCTTCCACTTCTAGAACCCAGTCCTGAGAAAATTCTAAACATTAGCACAGTAGCAACATACCCAGTGAAATCCGACAAAGTAGGGTTTTTTTCAAAAAGTTGAAAATATAAAACATGTCTTTTTCAAATTGCTTCAATAAGAAAGTAAATAACTAAAGGTTTTAAAGACGGCAAGGATAGGATTCAGTTGCATCTATGTTGGTGGTGCTCTCAACACAGCCAGCCTAGTGTGCTTATAGACCCATTTTGGATTTCCAGAAGTACAAAACACATAAATATTAAAGTAAACTAGCAAGATCCTGGGGAAAAGACGGTTAGAGGAAGCGTAGTCGTGAACCCACCTTATGTGTAGGAGCATGAGTACTTTGGAGATACTTTTCAATCACTCGATAATCTTCACTTTGACGAGGAAGTGGAGAAATATCACATTTTAGCTTCTTATACTTCTCATCCAGAGATTCATCACTGTCAATGTCAAAGCCAACAAGTCTTGAAGCTATTTCAATGTCCTGAAGAGCTTCCAGCATTTTTATCTGTCACCAAATACACGGGCATAATTTAGGTGTATCCTGGCACTCAAATGAGGTTAGCTAGAAGAGATGGTGAGTAAAAAATCCAACAGCAGGTTTGCGAAAGAAAACGGCAACACGTGGGATGTTGAAGAGGCAGATACCTCACTCAGAGCATGTCCTCTTAACTCACTCCATGAACTTACTACATAAACGTAAAAAGGACTCTAAGGATTTAGCAATTAGTCTGGTGATTAATACCAAAAGATGAGGAAACCTAGCATTTCAAAGAAGCAATGCGTGATCTTTAAAAAAGTGAAAAGAAAAAAAAAAGCAATTATAAGCAATTTATAAGTGAACTCAGTTGATAAATGGCTCAAACTTTCTAGAAATCATTACATGGTGCCCTACCCCGTAGACCAATGCTCTTGGGCTCGTCTAAATCTGAATCTTAACTTTCATACAATATCTTCCGTTTCAGCCTTGACTCAAGATTACAAGATGTTTCTAATGAGAAGGAAATCAAGATAAAGTTTCACCTAGTCAAGTGGCACAGTGGGATGATATCATACAAACAAGATACGGAATGGAAAACCAGAGTGCTCAAACAGCTCCTAACCTCCAGCGGATCAGACCAATAGAAGCAACCTAAAAGACCAGTGTGAATTGTGACTCTCATCAGAAAGAAAATTGGAGATATGAAGAAAAGTTTGAATGCAGCAACAGATGTGGATGCATGGAAACACTTTAAAAAATGCTTATCGGAAGCATATGGTATCGATAATAATCCCCTCTGAACTGTTGCTGAATGCTATAGTAATGAAGTTTGGAAATAGTGTTTAGAGAAACTTACAAGACTGGGAAATGGGAAGTATCACTCTTCTGCTGACAGAATTGGGAAAGGTAGAATTGAATGTGGAGAAAACAAATAGATTGCAGTGGATGGTGAAGTGTAATGGTGGTGGCTAGCGATGGACTGGTGATGGTGGTTGTATGGTGATAGTTTTGTGGTGGATGTGGTTGTCAGTGATAGTTATACAGTGAAGGCAGGTGGAGGTGGTTGACAGTGATGGTTGGTGGTGGTAGTTGTTTAATGGAGTGGTTGATGTTGGCAATGGGCTGATGGCTAGTAATGGTGAAGTGGTTGGTGGTGATGGCTGATGGTTTGGTGTTAGTAAGTGATGCTGGTGGTTGTGAGGTGGAGGCCAGTGGTAGAAGCTGGTAGAGGTGGTTGTTGGGTAGAGACAACAGGTGGTGGTTGTTGGGTAGAGGCAAAAGGTGGTGGTTGGTGGTGATGATTGCATGGTGGTAGTAAGAAACAGAACAGCAGTAAAAGATTACGTTAATGAAACCTCTAAGGAAAGGTCTTGGTGATTTTAAGACTTCACATAAGGCACGAACAATACAAATCTACAAAAGAGCTAATAAGGCGTTGCTGAAAGAACGAAAATGCTAAAATCTAGACTCAGATTCAGACCACCTCCATTTAACGGAAACAAATAAGCCTCAAGATTGCAGAGGCATGGCAGTTGGTTAAAAAAATTTAAATTGGTGAACAGTTGGTGATCCTCAAAATCCAGGATGGCACAACACAGCTGGCAGAGTGGCTGCCAGATTAAACAACAGTGATATGAAGTAAAGAGGTTTCACCTTCAACTTAAAATCATCCTCATCTTTAATAACATGAGGATGAATAGATGGTATGACTGTGAAAAAGCGGTTGCTTGCATCAACAAGAAGGGTCTCCTTGACAGTTGGATCATAATTAGTGCCGCTTAACAAATTTTGTATCTCCGTTAATGCCTCAAAACCTAAGTACCAGATACATTATCAGGAACTAGTGCAGACATGAGCTTAATCACCACATAAATAGACAGAGGAGATACCCAATAGAAGTAGACAGCTGAAAAAATGTACCTTTTTGGATATTCGTTTTACTCAGCTTTCCTAATGGCATCTCTGACATATTTATCTCAAATTCCATCATAGCAGCCCTGCAACACTTGTGGGTTCAGCTGCATTTCTCAAACATACAAGGAGTTCAACAGTGAGATTTTATTTAACCTGTATGTCTCAACATTAAAGAGAATCTTCATCAGCTCCATCAATGGAGGGGCAAGTTTGCTGTTTGAATCATTGAGATTTCTCTTAGTGGTGGGTTTTTTGTCAACACCATCTATGTTGGTGGTGCTCTCAACACAGCGGTAAATAGCAAGACAATGCACTACTACCTGCAAACGAGATTTCTCTTAGTGGTGGGTTTTTTGTCAACACCATAATCCTAAAAAGTAAATCATTTTGAAAACCTGAGTACTTGGTGAAGGTTCTTGATGTTTCTATAGCACAAAATAATAAAATTAAGGTGTTATTAGAGAAGAACACTACGGGTGCAACCAAAAATTTTAAAAAAAGCGCAAATGTTTAAAGACTTGAGGCGATAGGAGGTGGCTAACAATATCCAGAGGATAAAATCTGCCAGGTTGCTTCTGAAAATTTTTCTTTTGTTCCCATGTTTCCCATGAGTTCCCAGTCTTCTCAAAAAACAAACGCTTAAAATGTTGTATTGCATCTGATTTAGACATCTCCTCTAATTTGCTTCCTCCAATTTTCTCATTTCCAACGCGACCCCATTTGCGAAAAACATAACAGTCTGACCCTTTGTCCTCTTCAATAATTTGAAGGATGTAGTAACTGCAGATAACAGAAACAAAAGGCCAAAATACCATATGATCAAACAGAACCAGGATCTCACATGGGCAAAGTTACCATTGAAATCATACTTTCCACTATAATAAGAGAGCTACTTTAATAATTGAAGAGGTTTGACTACCTTAGCAGCATGGATAACCAAGCTATTTCCAAAGCCAAATGATATTATAGTTTTTTGAAACTGCCAACTTCATATATTTCTCATAAACAGTACATAGGTTGTATTAAAAATCATATTTAAAAATTTTACTTTAAAATACTATTAACTTCTCGTAAATTGAATCTAGAGCATCAATTATGGATATAATGTCATTTGCATATATTTGATTATACCAAAGACATAGTAACAAAAGGCAGTTTAGCTCAATCTTTTGCATACTATTCTCTATGCAACCAAAACACCTCGCGAATGATATTTATAAAAGAATATTCTAATATTCAGGTAGATGTATAGATGTATTCATCTCTTTATAAATTCGGTTAAGGTAAATTCAAACCACAAGCGCATCTACTGGCAAAGATTGGGCTCATGAACCCATACGTATTTTATGTATATATTTTCTAAAATTAATATAGTATTTTCTAATGTTACAAGAAAATTGAGGACTAGAGATCAATTCCCACTAAACATAGTTTTTCCTTCTTTTTTAAGTAACCTAGATTCGCCACTGATACAAATTAATCGTTTATGCGGAGAAAGCTATTGTCTGCTTGCTAAATCATTATGGAGGTTTATTTTGGAGGACCAAGCAGTGAGGAGGGTTATTTGTAAAAAGCATGGGACTGAAGGACAGTGGGTATCAAGGGAGGTAATCTCACCTTACGCCAAAGGGTCGTTTGGTAGTGGTAGAGTGTATAAGAATAGTACTAATTTGGGTGTGTTAGTAATGTTGGTATTTAGTTATCCACTGTTTCATTTAGTGTATTAGAGTATTTCTTATCAAAATGCCTCGGGAGATGTGCCTGGAAGCACTGAATTACCTCGTAGTGATCAGACCTGACATTTTAACACCAAAAAACAAGTTTTTGATATGTCTATTTTTACTTTAGCAATAACTCTGACAATATTTTTAAACATGAAGGGAATTAAATGGACAGTGTCAGGATCTACAGGTGACCTTTTGGCTTGCTAGAACAGCTTAGGAAAGCCTTGTTAGGCAGAAGAACAGCCGGAGAATAGTCCTTGTTTGCTTCCATTTGGTGGACCATTTGGAAGGAAAGAAACTCAAGATATCTTGAAGAAAAATGTAGCTCAATTAAAAAGATCTAGATGAATTGCCTTTTTTTATTTCACTTTTGGTGTAAAGAGGAATTCTTAGGAATGCAAGTTCATTGTTAGATGTAATAAAATCATGGTAAGAAGAACAGGGACATATTTTGCTATTTTTTGAAATTATATGCATCGCTTCCAGCACAACCTTTATGCTGATGATGTATAAATTTGTTTCTTTTCCTATTCAACAATAACAATAACAACGTAAACAATATAGTCCCACAAAGTGGGATCTAGGGAAGGTGCACACAGACCTTACTCCTTCCTTAGAGGTAGAGAGGTTATTTCTGAGAAACCCTCGGCTAAAAAAAATACAGTCCAAAGCAGTCCATGAAAGTGAAAGCATCACAAAGCATACTAAACAATAACTACGACAAATAATATGATAATATAAATACAAGAAACACAAAATAGTACTGAAATAGAAGGATAAGAAACTACATGAGCAATATTACAACTACTAGTATGGGTAAATAGCAAGACAATGCACTACTACCTGCAAACCTCCTACCTGCCTTTCCTAATAAAATAAAAAAAATAAAAAGGAACAAAGTAGCCAGCAGCCATTGATCCATATATAGGACTTGCTAGTGTGTACAGATGTTTGTTAAAGCCATACATTCCACAAAGCAGTTACTCAACTCGGTTGGATCACTCCCTACTCAGTTAATAAGACACACAAATCTCATTGGTGCCCATATGGGCCACAGAATATGAATTCCAAGAAGGCACAAATTTTGCAGCCAACCGTTTCAAACTTGTTTCTTTCACGCATTTCATTATTCCATCAACTTTGTGTGTATTCTCTTAAACTGGTTACTCTAATTGAATTCCACTTTTTCACACCCTAATTCCTAGACGCATGAAGATTCTTTTCTGACTCTTAACAAAATGAAGTGTGAAGAAAGATTGTTATTTCCTTATGTTACCTATCCTTGAACTTCTTCGATAAGAATAAAACACTGCATTTCATAATTCTGGCACCAGTTACTCTGGTTACAGCTGATGGTTTATGGATATTTCTTCGAATTCATTTGTTTTTAAATAATAAATACTTCCAATATTTTTTCACTTTAATATAAGTGAATTTAACTTGGGATGTTAATATTATTATGTATCTCACAACTTTCTTATTTATGAAGTTAATGATAATTCAATTCTTAGGAAAAATCTATACATGACAGTTATGTTACGCAGAGATATCTCAATTAGTGATGCAGAAAGACTAAAAATAAAACACAGAAGAACGTACCAAAAAAGAATAAAAGATAGCTACTGGATTGCTATTTCATATTTGAGAGGGGAAAATATGGATACATCACCTATTAATACCACTTGAGAGGTCTGACATGTTTAAAGTCGTATTATAAATGCTGGTCCCGTCCTCAAGAATGTGTCCTGTATCTTGCAAGCTAGATGCCTCATGAACCGCACTCCTCCCTTTTACTTTGACAGTGACCATGCTTCGAGTCTCACCAACAGCTTCTAATTTATACAAGTCAAAAGGAAGCTTTTTCTTTCTGTTGATACTATCCACCAAATAGTCCTCCCTGACTACTGGCACTTTCATTTTCCTGTCAGAATGAAGCAGCTGGAAGTGAAGAATTTGACAGGGTAAAATGTACTGTTGCAACCTGCAAAGGAGTTACCTGGCCTTCTTTATCTCGGAATCTTGATCATCCAATGTCCCTATCACAACTAAGCAATCTGTGTCTGCAAGTCCAAATACTTCTGTGTTTAGAATATAACAAGGACTGACAAACTTTAAACCTAGATTCTAAAACTTCACAAGGCACCTTTCTTCAACTTGGCATGCACCTGTCCACCAGCTTCCTCAATTTTGCTCTTCCAGTTCTCCTATTAAATTGAAAATGGTGTATTAATAAGCAGAAAAATAATCAGAGGGAAAGAGTATAACCTCAAATACTCATGTGTAACCCACTAGATTAAAGAGAAATTGGTTGGGGTGGGGGGGTGGGGGAGGGGGGTTTCTTACCCTGGAATCTCTGGACAATCCGGTCAAAGCAGCTTTTAGATCCCCTAGGTTTTCACTCTTGGAAGACTGAGACAGCACATTAGCAGACTGGCTCACAATTGCCTTGCTGGGTGTAGCCTGATGCAGTATTCTTTCTGGTTTTTTTGACTTTTGTCCCTTGTACCACTGCAGAGAAAATAACAGTTTCATAATTTCTACAATCAAAGAGCAGTATAAACATTGATCCATAGCTCTAATGAAAGTTAAGGCTAAAAGGGAACGTTTAAAGTGCTGCTCATACTTATGTATCAGATTCTAGAATTTCTTAACCATGTACCTTGAGAAGAAACTCATTGCTTGTTTCTTCAGGAATTTTCCATTTTCCTTTATCACGTTTTATGTCAGTGACAGAGTATGAACACTTGCTCCACTCTGACAAATAGCCATGGCATCTATACATCCCTCCAGAATATCGAAGGTGTCCAGAACAAAGGGGACATTTGGGGAGCGCTCCAAAAAGCATCGCATCGGCACTGGATAAAGCCGAGAAAAAAGAATAACAAAAATATATGAGCCCACCACAAAAATTCCATCCAACATTGAACACTTATTTTGCCTTCAACAAACAAAGAAATCCAAAAGGAAGACAAGGTGACATCGAACAACAGATATAGGGAACACTAAGGAAGGGAAGCCCACGTCAATCAAGATACAAGACTATACAAGTACAAACTACACTAAAGTTGGCAATTGAGAAGAAAAAGTAAGAAATATCGGATGCATCATAAGTGACCAATGCCATATCTAAGATATATCAGATTAATCAACAGAAGAACCGCACCAGCGATCTCGAAGATCAAGCTCTGATCCTGAAGATTCCTGATCATTAGCTTCTAGCATCTCTCGCAACTCTCCTGTACTGACATGCTTTTTGAGATCATCCTTGAGGGCCCATAGGGCTTTAGTCTGTGCCTCCAGTTGGCTCTCCAGCTCAGATGCTTTGGAGAGTTCATCCTTCACATTGCCAATTTTTTTTTCAACCACTTTTTTGCCTGTAGAAACATCAGCTTCAGCTTTAGCAAGCTTTAACTTTTCACTGTTGTTGCTGTTTTTTTTCCTTTTAGCACCAGCCTTGGATGTTGATTCCTGTGTTGGTTCCTCCTTGGGATCAGTTTTGTTATCTAAGACAATTGTCAAGCACATTAGTTGCAAACAAGGGCAGAAAAAAGAAGCTGACCAGAACTGTGATGTGCAATCAACAGAGAAAAGTTCTTATTACCCGTCAACGTAGAACTCTTGAACAGGGATAGAACAGCTGCCTGATCAGCAGCCGAGAGGCTATCCCAATTAGATAGTTTTTCAACCTGGGTAGTCGAAGATATTTCAGAGAAACACTTTGCATGATACCATGCCAGCGACTTAGCACGTTGACCTTCAGGTTTTGATGATATGCGGACCTAACAACATAGCAAGTATTCAAGAAAATATATTGAGCTTGTAATTGACTGTTCATTGGGATGATAATGCAATTGATAGATAAGAAGACACATGCTAAATCCAATTATTACTCATATTTCATACTCCTGCTCAATAATTTCGACGAGATAGGAAAGGCCAAAAATCATGTCATTTACACAAACAAGAGAATTCATGACTAATCACCAAAGAGAATTAACAAACTTTCGAAATCAATGAAATTATACGAGGTTGTCACTGATGATCAAGAAGAACTTACAAGTAGTGATGCAGACAAAAGAAAATTCTTCTCCCAATTGACATTTACAGTAAGCATCCTATAATCTTATGGATAAATCATTTTTAAAGAAAAAAGAATTTAAAGGAAAGAGGAAGAGGTGTGATCAGAATGAAATTATTTGGGAAAAGGCACAAGTACCCCCACAACCTATTGCCAAATTTGCATGACACAATTTTTTAATTGGATTAAATAAACATTATAACTTAGAAGATATTCTTAAATTTTTTTTCCTTTTCTTAAATAGTCAAATATTCTTTTTTCCTTTTTCTTTTGCCAAAAAACACCAATTTCCCTATGGCAAAAATTCATGGTAGCCACCAGAGAAACCATCAACAACTCCCCCTCCACCTCCCATCAACAAATCCTCCGCTTCCCACCTCCTTTCCGCCATTGTTTTTTGACTTGCAGCTACCACACCTCCACAATTCAAGCTCAATGGCTAACAACAATCTTTTCTAGCAATGCAACACATCCAAAGCTCAGACCTTCAACAATGGTGCTGCTTCTTCAAATTTCAATCACAATCTCTATTTAAATCTGCCCAAATGTTATATGGAAAGAAAGGAATCAAAGAATTTCTAAAGGAGTGTACAATACAGAAGTACAAATGGGAAGTAATTACTACTCTAGGATTTTGGTGTAAAGAACAGAATGCAGAAGAGGAGACACAATTAGAGGACTTCATAGGGTCTGTTTAAGTATTTCTGTAATTTTTTCCTTTCTTGTGACATCTTTTCAAGGTGGCCAGCATAGACTTTAACACTGAGAAATACAAAAAGGTTACCAGTTTCCCCCAAAAAAATATATATCTGGCCCAAATGTTCTCCAATTGATCCCAAAATTCACAACAATCTTCTGTCAAACGATATCAACGAGATTAACCAGACCCAATTAGTGTCAACCTCAATTTTGGGATCAATTAAAACCAATTCCGAGTTCCAAGGTTTGTGAATGGCGGGTTCAAGCTAATCTGAGACCCAAAATTTTTTCTTTCATCCAATTTGCAGGTAGAAAAAATACTCAGATTCAATCTTGTCGCGATCAGAACCTTAAAAGCCTTTCAGAATTTCGGATTCAAAATAGGAATGTGAAGAACAAGAACTTGGTGGAAAAATGAAGTCTTGTTCGTTGCATTTTTTTTCAAATAAAATCCATACCAAGAAAGTTGAAAATTTGAGCATAGCATGATAATCGCGAAGACAAATAAAAGAAGAAGAGATCTCATTCGATTTTAATTCATAAAAAATTGGTGACTGGACAAAGAACATTGAAGTTTGAATTTTATTTTACTGGTGAAAAGGGAATAAAAAGGTGGAAGGAGGAGCTGTAAAGAGTGGGAAAAATATTTAAATGGGAACTACACATGTCAAGCATGCGTAGTTGATGCATCTTCACAGATCTGGTTGTAGCATTTTAGGGTGGTATTTATCCATTTTTAAAAAGTTCAGGGGGTAATAGGTGGTAACGATGAGGCATATCGCTGGATATTCGGTCATAGGAAGGGATTACTTATGCCTTTTCCCAAAATAGTTCCTCATATAACATGGTTTTGGTGCTTGGAAGAACAGATTTTGCTCGGTCCATTTTATCTTTATTATATGCTTTATGAGCAGGTGATATGATATTCAACGCTCTGTCAATGTTATGTTACAGATCCGCATACAATCTTTTAAGGCTTGATGATGGCCACATAAAGTTGTCCGATATTTCACACACCTCAACAGACCCTTTTTCCTATTAGACACTCCAATCTTAACAAATAAGTACCTATCAAATATTGTTCTAACAGCTAGTCAAAAGAGAAATGTGTATAATACACCTGCAAATAATGTGGCAAAATAAAAATTCAAACAAGGCATATGGCATTTTAATTTAAAATAATCATAAAGATGAATTTTCAATATGAACAAAAACTAAATCCAAAAAAATAAATATATTTATACACTCTCACCCTAACCCTTTCTTCTCTTTCCCCAGAGCCCATCCCTTGCACCCTCGTTTCACCATCCCCCCACCCTCCACCAGCACAAGCGAATCATGGAGAAACAAAGATTTACACTAAAAAAGAATAACAAAGTTGATTTTTTTGCATTTTATCTTCAAGAGCTTTCATTTCAGATCAAATAATAGTCAATATTTGATTTGTTTTGCTCCCTTTTAGATAAGAATTTACAAGTGGCACTTTATCTGTTTCCCCTGTTTTTAATGCATAATTCAGAAACCAAGATTTAAACTAAAATTGGAAATTAACATTAAATTTGATCTTTAAGATCTACTTTTAGATCAATCAATGTCCACGGAGATTTGGCCTAGATTATCATCCAATGCTGGAATTGCTCCACTTTCCGCCATAGGATTTGTTCTACAAACGTGACAGGAAATGGGTAGATGAGTAGCAGCGACGAAAGGATAACAAGAGACACGAATTTTATTGAGGAGGATAAAAGCTAGAGGGTTATGTTCTTTTTTGTGTGTTCGAGAGGTTAAATTAAAGGTAGATTGTAAAATTTAGGTGGTGGGTTGTGGTGGTAAGGTGGTAGTAGAAAGCAGTAGTTTTGAAGGAGAAGAAAGAGAAAAAATATGTTTTAAAAGAAAATTAGTGACAAAGAAGAAAAGAAAAAAATGACAAAAAAAATGTTTGAACATTATTCACACGCCCAACTAGGTGTGAGTCACACTTTTTATACCACGTCTGCATAAATCCATTTCGATGGTAATATGATAAAAACCAATATGAAAACTATAAAGACAATAAAAAAAACTGTTGCATTGCCACCTCAAACTGAAAATATAGTATTTAATTCTTTCTTCCATGTAATGCCTATTGGTGGGCCAAAAGTTAATATTCCAAAATTTTGGAAGCCAATTTCAACTTGGATAGACATATAGTGGGACTTGTTAGATATATTGGGTCATATAGTATTTCCCTCTTCTCTACCCCGATCGAGATATCCTCACTTGGGGAAATAGAAGGAACATGTATCACACGTGCAAAATCTAAGAAAGTCCCACATTAATATTCTACGAGCATTCAAGAATCAATACATGAAATTTAAATGAATTTGAAAGAAATTATATTGAGAAGTAATTTAAATGGAACTTCTGACGTGTCTATTTGTGTCAAGATATCATCTTGCCACCTTATGTGGAAATAGTTGATAATACACAACATATAGCTGGTTTAATCTTTTATATAATTTTTTAGTAGTAATTCTACTGACAGGCTAACGACAAAAGACAATTATCTCACATTTATTTGGAAGATACTTCTTTTGGATGGTTATAAAGGCATATAGGAATGAATGGAGAAATCTGGAATAAAGTAATCGAATATGAAAAAAAAGACAAAGAACTGAGATAATATCAGATTTTATTTCTTTGGATTGGAGCTCAATCTTGTCTAATTCAACCCCTCCAGATTAAGTCGAGAGGGAAACAACTAGATCACACTAAGGTCCCTAAGCAATCACTTAGTGGAAAATGTGAATCCACCCATCCAGTCGATTTCTTGAGTGTACAAGTTTATGGCATGAAACAACTCGTAGCTCCATTTCAAAGCAATAGAGGTGTTCAACGGGTACAAGTTTTAGTTGAGGTGTCCAAGTGAAATATGCGGACAATTTAAGAGACCATCGATGACGTAACTCATCTCTTTATACTCATCATTTGTCATTTAATTTAAAGAAAGAAAACTTGTCCCACATCTAAATATCAAGTCTTTGTATAAAATAGCTTTTTCCTAAAATTAAGAGAAAAACAACTCACGAAACACATACTTTTCAGGTGCTTGCACCAAAAAGAACAAAGGCCCTGGTGATTTATGGCAATGTTCAACCAAGACTAGCTAAGAATCCCCAGCGACAGATTCAGAATTTAACAAAGAATTAGTAGTAGTAGCAGCTAAGTAAAGCATACTGAGTGACAAAACCAACCTCCCCTTTAACAATCTTTTGGTTGCAGTGCCGACAGGAAGCACGGGAGGCTGGAGATACTTCAATACCATATTCCACTGCAGCCGGAGTAGGGATATTTGAGGATCCACCAGCCTCTACATATTCCCTTATCTTCTGCTGATCCTCCCACCGCAACTGGTCAACCCCTTCAACATCTTCAAGGCTAAGACCAAAATGAAAGTCAATGGAAATAAAGTTTTTTCAAGTATCACCAGAACAACAATTTAACAGTAATTTTTGGAAATGGAAGTGGCATACGATTTTATCTGTTTTGCTTTCCTCAAGATGCAGCTAGCATGATGCCACATCTGAATCAAAAAACAAGAACCAATTAAATGGACAAAAAGTGGAGAGATCAAAGGAAGATCAGTGACAACATAAAGCAAAACTTAACTAAAAGTTTACAAACAAGGACGAAATGAAAAATATAGCAAAAGATTTTAAGATTCTTAACTAATAGGCAATGAATATAGTGAGGGAAGCTCTGATACCAAATTTACCATTAGAGTAAGAGCTACAAGCCCTAGCAACTGGTGGTGTTCCAACGAACACTTCAGGAGGAATTCTTTCATTATCCTAAACTTGTGTCTCTTTTCAGTATGCAAGTTACAGTTTTGAGGCATCAACTAACAAACTAAAAGTTTTAAGGGTCTCCAGATCTCAATAATCAGCAAGAAATAACACGTATAGGACTGATAATCATACTTCCATCAATAGTATACATATATACTGCATCTCAAATGTAGTTGGAATTTCCCTAGTACCCTATTGGATTAAAAGGACCAGATGAACAAAACTACAATGAAGCAACCCATATTATTAACTTGTACTTTGGTTATCACATTATTATGTTGTTGTTATCATTCCTTTGTCGTTGTTAAATGCTATATAATGCTTATTATTTGCTATGTCTTCTCTACTTTTGTATTTCCTTTTTCAAATTGCTTTGATATGCGTTACTTGAGAAAAAGGTCCTAAGGAAAATGCTGTTCTACCTCCATGAGGCAAGGTTAAGGTCCAAAGACACCACAGGGTATGCTGCTGTTGCTGTAAACATCCACCGAATTTCCAATTGTGATAGTAACTCAACAAGTCAAAATAGCACACACAGGAGTGAGTTTCACCATAATGTCTACATTTCTCTATCCTAGAAAACCGCTCATGTCCCCATGAAGTTACATACCCACACCAAGCATGTGAAAAACGAAATGGAGAAACCCAAACAAGAAATAAAAAACCTATTAACTGGCAAAAACTCCCATAAATTAGTACTTTAGAGAAAGAAAACAAGAAAAGATTAATGCCCAATTGGAAAAGGCACAAAGTGAAATGAAATATAACAAATGAGGGAAAAAATTTCACTTTACAGGATAAAACTAAAATGCAAAAGTCATTAAGGAAACGAGCAAATAACACCACGAACGAAGGCTCCAATTTTGTGACTACAGTAGAAATGGGTGAAAAATTGGAATGGGAAATTGAGACATACAGGTATGAGTCCATCAAATTGAGTGGCTTGGACCATTTTGCCAAGCCTGAAAACTTCTTTGCTAATAGGACTTTTGCAAGCTTTGCATGATGAACGCGATGATTTTGCATACTCAGCTTTCCATGGCTTCGGAGGATTCGCCATTTCCACAACAATTTACTCTTTTTTTTCACTCCTCTCTACTCTCTCTGTGTGTCGCTGTTCATGCAAATTTTATATGGTGGACTGAAGAGTGGTGTCACCGGAGTGACGCAAGACGATGAATTTCTGAATCGGTAAGCTTGTCTGAGAAGCTTGTGCCTTGTGGCATTCTATTTGACTGTGGACCTAATGGGCTCAATTTTGAGTTTGGTGGGTTTGATTGTTTTGCTTTTTGATCGGCTAACTTTCATAAATAGACAAACATAAAACTTAATATGATGAAATAATTATATTTTATATAATTACATAATATAATTTCGGCTATATGATCTGGAGATGATGAGAGAGGCGATCAAAATCGAAGAGGGAGGAGAGAGACGAAATGTATATGTATATTTATCAAATTATATATGTATATTTGTCAAATAATTGTATATGTATAATTAATATACATATATATTTGTATATTTGGCAAGCGAGATTGAGAGAGGTGAGCGAGATCGAGAGAGGGGAGGAGAAAGGGAAGCGAGCGTTGAGAGAGGTAAATTGCATATGTATATCTGTCGAATTAACTATGTATATTTGTCAAAATAATTGCATATATGCAGTTAGTATACAGCTGTAATTGTATATTTGCAAGAAATTACATTATAGGAGGAGATAGGCGAGAGAGAGGATTAGAGGAAAGAGAAAATAGCAACAAAACTCTGACTATAGAAATAAAATTCTAACTATAACTATAAATTGTAATTTTTTCCAATAATGTAAATGCATATTTACTTTAATTATGTTATTTTTCCTTCTTAATTTCGCAACAAAATGGGCTTAGCCCAACATGGTTTTATTTTGTAATAATTATAGTATATGATCAGTTGATCAAAATAAATACCAAATAAATAGCCATTCAATGTATATTTCATATATAGTCAAGTTATATTTAATATTTTAGTGTATCGTAATGTATATTTATTATATAGCTCATGCATAAATAATTTACATTGTATAGTCAGTGCATACTTTATATGACTTTTGGCAAGTTATATCACATAATCATGTATATTTTCTATGACTTAAGACTATTTTTTATGTAAATAAAATATAATTATATTTATTATAAATTAATTAATTTATTGTATGTATTTAAAATATTCCTATTTATTTTTTGAGAAAAATATGCAAAAGTATATTTTAGTGTTCTGAGAAAATCACGGAGAACTTCCCATCTATAATATTTAAAAAGTACTACTATTATTCATGTAGTTAAGTCATGCGCATTTCTTTTCAAGAGGTTGTTGGGTAGAATATATTAATAAAAATAATACATGCATTAACTTGGTGTATTAGTAATATCTTGTTCGGTTCATTTTTACGTGGTATTCATAAGTAACACCTTGCATTAGTTATACACTCTATTGTGTATTATGATACATATTACTAATTTCATGAACTTTTCTATGTATTGATAACGTGGGAAAATTTATTGCATGCATTATTAGTATGGTTAAATGCCCAGTTGTCTCTTAAAATTATTTTTATATTATCTTCTCCATAACTGTGGAGGATATCTCTGTAAATAGATTTTTTATACAATGTAAGCTATTTTTAATACACCAAATTAAACAATGGTGAGAAATAATCATTACATAATCAATGCAAATATAACTCATGTACATGCATTACTGATATACTCTATTTAACATTATCCTTATATATCGTACTAAAAACGTAATGTACGTTTATTTTTTGGGAAATTACATATATTTATACACAAAAAGTAAAAAGTTTATAAAAAAGGTAGTCCATGTTTTATTTATATAAAAATAGCCAAAGTCAGCAAAACTATACATGACTATACAATATAGTTTGTCAAAAGTTATAAAAAGTATATATTACTATACAATGTATATTACTTATACATGAGTTATACACTAAATATATATTATGATATATAAATATACACTGACTATACATGCATGTACAATGAGGACTATTTTTTTAATAATTTTTTAAGTTTATTATCTCTCAGTATAATTTGCTCTTTTATTTTTGGAAAAAATACACAAAATAGACTTAATTTAAGATTATTTACCTTTAATAGACCAAATTTAAACTATTTATCCTTAATGGACTCATTACCCAAACTATTTACCTTTCTACCCATTTATCCCTTTTTATTTGCATTCTGACGTCGGCATAAATACTATGAAATATACTCTGGCGATATATATACACCATAGCGGCATCATATAGAATGAGCTCAGTCCTTTGTGATACTCTAACGGTATATTGATACCCAATTGGTATATAAGATTTTTTAAAAGAAATAAATAAGAAACAAATAAAAAAACTAAACTCTAAATTAGTAGAAAATATATTCATATATACTCTATCGGTATATTTATACCATATCGGTATTATATAGGATTGAGCTTAATCATTTGTGATACCCTATTGGTTTATCATACAAGTAGGTGCTAAAGCCAGTATGACATCAGCGCGCGAATTTTAGTATTAGAAGGGCAAAATTTTAATAACATAAAGATACAAAATATAAAAAGATATATGAGTATAAATAGTTTGCTTTAAAGTGGTACAAAGTTAATTTTCGTTTTATTTTTTCGTTTTCAACGTCACAACTCACAAGGCCTAATTAAGATGCAGTTGAAAGCCCAGTAATTTGAGAAAAGCCCATTAGTTCTTTATAAGCATCAAATTGGAGGGAAATTTTCAATTAGAACAAAGAGAACAGTTCCTGGCTTCCCTTGTACTTCAGGTTTCAGCATTCTTTCCATTTTTTTTTGGCAATTATTCATATCAATTCTTTGTAATTGTTTACCTTCACTATTCATGTTTTTTCTTACAATTGGTAACTATTATTTTCTCTGGTTCATTCATGAAATTGTATTCAGATTGTAGTTACCCTACAAAATTGAAACGCCATAGACTCGATATTTCTCTTCTTCCATGCAAGAAACCTAAAGAAAATGTGTCAAATTCAGCATATTTAAAGATAAAGCCTATTGGGATTCCCTTAATTCAAAAAACTACCGGTTCTTCCTCTGATACTATACATCTCCGACCCTATAAACCTTACTCTATTAGCCGAAATTACAGCCGTTGTGATTTCATATTCGAAGACCATCGAGTCAGCAATATTCACTGCCAGATTCTTTTTGACCCCTCAAACAAGAAATTGTACTTGTGTGATGGGTTATTTTTTCGTTCACCTAAGTTTAGGGTTTCGCTGAATGGTGTGTTTGTTAATGGAGTTAGAGTTGCAAAAGGTGAGGTTGTGGAGATTTCTGTCGGTGATGAAGTTTCGCTTGGCTGTGGAAGTCAAGGGATCTGTTGTATGGGGTTACAAATAGGATTTTGTTTGCAAAAGGCTGTATTTATTCAGGAAGTTGATGATAGGAATGTAGTCGGAAAAAATGATATATTACCCACATATTCTGCTCCAGTTGGGTGTGCTAGTTATGCACTTATTTCTAAAGCAAATGTGCTGTTAAATATGTGTAGGGAGATATTAAGTAGCAATCATCCTGTGTTGCGTATCCAAAAATGTGTTTTTCTTGATTGTGGAAGGGGAATTAGGTGTCAGGGTAAAATTGGAGTTAATGAGGATTTTAATTTCCCAGTTGCTAGTGTTCATGGAATACATTCAGGTCAAAAAGCTTGTAGGAAAGAGTTATTTCTTGTTGTGGATGAACCTGGCCAGGATGGGGAATGTGATTTCCCCAAAGATGCTGCACTTTCTGTTGACGTGGAAGTGTGTCATCTCGATGGGAAGGGTACAGAACAAGTCAATAGTGATGGAGCATCTCATGAGAATGGTGTCAATGCTATTGGAACAGAGGAAGCTTTGACTCCGGGGTTTATGACCAAGGAGGTTGTTGGTCCACTTGATGATACAATGAAAGAAGAGAAAAGAATTCGTATTGTTCCACCTCCAGGAAAGAAGTTTGTTTTGAATCGACTGGTTAGTGAAGGGCCACCAAATTTTTCAGAAGATCCTAATGCTGTATCATTGCCGGAGCTTCTTTATCCAATTGAGAATCTCGAACAACTATTTATTGCGACATTTACTGCTGATATTCCGTGGTACGTCAGACTTTCTAAGTTGCATTTTGATTATCTTCTGTTTAAGATGGAGTTCCTTGAATCTTATAAGTCAACTGATTATACATAGTCAATATTGCCAATTACATAGTTTGGAATATATATATATATATATGTCCAGACTACACGTAGCTTATATCCTTTTCTTTATTCTGAATGGATCTTCTTATAGGTTTCTGTCCTACTGCGAGATTCCAGCTGATCTACCTGTTACTATTGCTTGCCACAATGCTGAAAGATGTTGGAGTTCGAGCACTGATAAAAGAAGCTCAAAGCCTTACTCAGATTTTCCGAACCTAGTTGTTGTGTAGGTCGACATACCCCTCTCTCCTCCCCCTTTTTTTTTTTCACTCTGCTTTGCCAAATGGTATGCTATGAGGAGAATCTGCTAGAAATGGTTGACTTTCTTAAACTTCTTTAGGATTGTAGAAATACACAACTTTTGATCACGTGAATTCATGATTACAGTTATCCTCCATTTCCCGAGGTGATAGCATTTGGTCAAGACCTGAGGAAATCAGGCATTGGTTGCCATCATCCAAAGTTGCTTGTGTTGCAAAGGAGAGATAGTCTCCGTGTCGTGGTCACATCTGCTAATTTGGTGGCAGGACAGGTGCTTTTTAATCACCTTTTCTCTGTGTTGTCTTGTGTAGATCAGCTCATTCTTTCTCTTGTGACCTATTAAACTATTATGTGAACTTGAAAGGGATGTGATTTTTTGGCATCAGTCAGTTAGCAATTCAGTTCTTTCCTCTTCGTCTTTCCCCTTTCATCAGTACTCTTGTTAATCTTGATAACCTGTTAAAATAAATTGAGCAGAGGAAAAAAGAACAAGATTGTGGTGCTCCTTGCTAAAGGTTTGCCTAATTGAGCATATACTGAATATTTGCACACCTGCAATGTCGAGTTGGGCTGCAAAGTAGGAGTTAAGAGTCCACCACATATTCTTAAGCAAAGAAAAAACTGAAATTGTCCTCAATGTTGAAAAATAGTAATCTAGACATGCCATTCCTTCTGAGTGTTAATATTAGGGTAGTAGAGGCCCTATATCTTGTGTATTAATCATCTTAGTGTTTGCTTTATGAACTGTCCTCATCCAGATGTACTAATGTTTTCGACTCAAATGCCACAGTGGTGCAAAGTTACAAATACAGTATGGTGGCAGGATTTCCCTCGCCTGGACATACCAGATTACTTGTCACTGTTCTCACCAATTTCTGCAGTTGGAAATAGTGGGCATCTGACCGATTTTGGTGCTCAATTAGCTGGATTCATGGCCTCTTTAGTAGCTGATGTACCTAGTCAGGCCCATTGGATCCTGGAGCTGACAAACTATGACTTTAAAGGAAGTGTTGGCTATCTGGTTGCCTCTGTACCTGGAGTTCACTCAAGTCGCATTCCTTGTATATCAAAACCAAAATATTTCTTAGGGGTCAGTGCCCTCTGTCCTTTTGAATTTGGGTGTCTTGCCTGATATAGCGTTGCTAGATTTCTTTCTTATGGTAAAGTGCCTGATTGAACTGTTATTTTCAGTAAAACTGATGGTATTTTCCTATTGTGCACAAGATTTTATAGCACTAACCAGTTAGGTGTGTAAATGCATGAAAGCAAACATAAATGCCTCTGTACAGTGATCTTCTTAACTTTTTATAGCTTACAGTCTTATACCTAATATAGACTTATGCTTTCTGGTGTTAGTAAACAGTACATGTAAGACAAGATATTGCCAGTAGATGTGCAAGGGAGAAAGATGCACTTGGTAACTTTGCACATCAATTTGAAATATGAATCTAAGAAATTTATTTACAGATCAAATTTGCTTAAATAGCAATACAATCTCTTTCCTTTTCTCTATGTTTTCCCCAAAATGATGAAAAAGTTTTTTCTCTACATTTACTCAAACATGGCTGTGCAAATGCATGTGTTCCAGCTTTTGTAGGCATATTAGGCATGATGGGATAAGGATGAGCTGACAGTACATCTTAAGGGTTGATATTTGAGAAATATAAAGTTTATCAAAATAAAGAGTTGCTACATACATTTTTGTACAAATTGGGGTAGTTTTCATTGCCTTAGCTTTTGGGGAATAAATTTGTAGAGTTGTTTGAGTTTCTCCGGACTCGTGTTAGCTTTACGTGTTCTATTATCTTAAATTTGGAACAGCTCCCTGTTGATTGAGGGTGAAAAAGGTATTTGTCTGAAGATTATCTGAAGAAATTCACTCCATTACATTCTGGTTTTATGTTAAGAAATCTGTTTACCAGTTGTCTGAATAAAACTCATTTTAAAATTCTGATATTAGGAGAAAAAAGTTCTGCTCTTGTGGGATTTTGTATCTCGTGAATTGTGCTGTGTTGCAAATGCCCTCGTGTATATGGTTCGACTAGTTGAATATTCTTCCATTATTTTCTCTCTTTGTTTGCACTTCCATTAGTAAGGGATAACCTGGAGACATTTATTGGGGTGTGGTTGGTGAAGTGAAGTTTGAAGTGCACTACTCGTATTTCTGTAGGGTGATTGTCTGCTAGAATTATGTCACTTTAAGTCAGTGGGTTCTGTTGAAGCATCAGTGGCTGGTCTAAGTCATCTCTTCCGTACGTCAGCGGATCTTAATGGAGCACGGCTGAAGAAACTTGCAACGTACCTTAGGAAATGCGGTGAAGATGTATATGGAATGTCAGAGGTTATTCTAAAGAGAGACTCAAATATACCAGCCGATGCAAATGCTGTTAGCATTCATGTACCTAATCCTGAAGATCTTTCTTTAGAGGGTAAATTACTTTACATTTCATATATATATATATATATATATATTTGAATAGGAAGATAGCTGATTTATACTATTATCTGTGCCATCTTTATTGAAATTTAATGCTAAGTATCTTCACTAGGGTCTGTTTAAGTTCAGAAATTCCACTTGTGATTTTTTTTCTCATGTTCAATTCCTTAATAAAGGTGTATTTATTATAAATGCCGGTGGTAGCTGTGACATACTAATGGTCAAAGTGGCTTGAAGAATGAAATCTAGAAGTAGTTTCAGATTTATGATAACATTTTATTATGAGCTGAATTTCACGTTTCACTTTATACCTTTTTAAAAAATGGAGTTCAGTCTTGTTCTCATTAGCACATCACTGTTTTGTCACTGTCTAAGAGTGTCAGACTATTAAACATATGGTGCCATAGATTTGAATATTCATTTGTGTTCTTTCGGTTTGCCAAATTCTTTTTCTGGTTATCAATTTTGAACCAATTCTTTTTGTCTTTTTGTGCGCTAGAATGTGTTCAACTTGGGTTTCTTCCAAAGAATTATGCAAAGTGGGTTGCACCACTCTCGGACAGTGGTATTTTTGTGTTTTCTGCATATATTTTCCCAAGAGAAGTTCTTAGGGCTGCTTTAGAGGGAAGCAGCAGCAAAGTACAGTTGATACTGCATGTATCGCAGGTATTCATCTGTGATACTCTTTTAAATTATTCTGTTGAACTGAATTTTCATGTGTCTAGTAAAGTCATATTGAGATCATATCGTTGCAGGGTCCATCCTTTTCAGATATTGCAGAGATTATTAGCGCTGGACATGTTTCTGCAATCTGCTCACTAATTGCATCGCTTCAGAGGTGTTGGGGAATCTGGCGGCTTCAAGAGGTAATTTTCTGAAAAGGTCGGACATATATGTCAAATCTAAACTGATTCTTAATTGGTGCAATGAAAAATAACTACTATATCTTGGGCCTGTGGACATATTTGGTGTCAGCCCCATAACCATGGGTTTATGGGCACTGCATTGTAGTTGTGACAAATGTTGCTTTTAAAAGCCACGCTTTGTATCCCTCTCATGTTGCCACCCTAAGTGTGGCAGTGGTGAAGACCACAATCAAGTCAGTAGTATACAACAGTAATAATTAACATCACAGGGGTCAGTGCCCTCTGTCCTTTTG
>DF358630.1:62858-89416 GCA_000787875.1 Solanum virginianum
GAATGGTCAATTCCTTCCATTCTCTTGTTAGTTTCTGTTTTGGCATACTGTCTCAAATGAGTTTTGTTTCCAGCAGAGAAAAATGCTCTGGAGCAATTCTGTATAGATCTTACTGTCCGTGCAAGTGAGGGCCTTATAGACCCAGTAATTGGCAGGGAGACTGAAGTTCAGAGAATCACAGAGATACTCTGCCGTCGAACCAAAAACAATCCTATTCTGCTTGGTCAAGCTGGAGTGGGAAAAACAGCGATAGCCGAAGGACTGGCAATAAGTATTGCTGAGGGAAATATTCCTGCATTCTTAATGGTGGGCTTTGCAATGAATTTATATTCCAATTTTCCTTTTTCTTTGGATATTCTTTGACCCATTTAGCCATCTAATATGCACATCCTATATTCTTGTTCTACTAGCAACTGCACCAACTTAACTAGTGGTTTCCTGCCATGCACACAGAAAAAGCGGGTAATGTCTTTAGACATTGGCCTATTGATCTCAGGTGCAAAGGAGAGGGGTGAACTAGAGGCGCGTGTGACTGAATTAATTAAGGAGGTAAAAAAGTCAGGTGAGCATAGAATGAAACTAAAATTTGGTCAAATTATTTGGTCATAGGCTAAGCCTAGCGACATAATTTGCAGGCGATATCATTCTATTCATAGATGAGGTCCACACCCTTGTTGGTGCTGGTACAGTTGGACGGGGAAATAAGGGCTCTGGTCTTGACATTGCTAATTTGCTAAAGCCAACACTTGGCCGGGGTGAACTGCAGGTAATTTCCTGTTCTACTTGTCTGGATTACTCTATGTAGTTGCATTCATAAAGGTGGACTTCTTTTCTCAGAAGTAAAAAGTGTGATGAATTTGTCAAATAAACTTTCACTAATCTGTAGATAATGATGCTGAATTAATTTTTGGGAGTTGGTTTTGGCATAACTCTGTTATATTCTTTGAGTATATGTTCTTTTGTCCTCTTGTTTTCCCTTGACCTTCTTGTTCCTTAAAGTTACTATCTAATATATTTCTCTTTAACATTTAATTTACAAATCGGAGAAAAAAATCCTGCTGAAAAACCACTGTTTATCCTTTTATGTAGATTCTGCTTCCAAGGTTCTTCCTTTGCTTTGAGAAAAGTTGCAGAAAAGGATATCCCGTTAGACGCATCAGTGCCTACACACGCACACATAAAAGAACACAAATATTTTTATGCTCGTATGTCTTAATATGCATGCTATACATCTATGCATGTTGTCCATCTGTGCATATCCTTTGATATTTAGTTGTTCAAATTCAAATGATCCTTTGATGTTTAAAAATCTGAATTTTGTGAACTTTGCCCATAAACTTTTTTCTTGTCATAGTGCATCGCATCTACCACCATGGATGAGTTCAGATTGCACATTGAGAAAGACAAGGCCTTTGCCCGAAGGTTCCAGCCCGTCTTGATTAATGAGCCAAGTCAGGTGAATGACATTCTACGCATATGTATGCGCAAATGGGTATATAATGTCCTAACAGATATTCGTGTTCCTAAATTATATAGGAGGATGCTGTCCAGATACTGTTGGGGTTGCGTGAAAAATATGAGTCACACCATAAGTGTAGATACAGTGTGGAAGCCATAAATGCTGCTGTGCAACTATCAGCAAGATATATACCAGATAGGTATCTTCCTGACAAAGCTATTGATCTTATTGATGAGGCTGGTAGTAAATCTCGTATGCAAGCTCACAAAAGAAGAAAGGAACAGCAGATATCTATACTTTCACAACCACCAAGTGATTATTGGCAGGAAATTAGAGCTGTTCAAGCCATGCATGAAGTGGTAACTGTACTTAAATTGTTATACAATCTCTCTAGATTTTGCATGTCGTTAAAAATTTGAACTTCCATATGTGGTCTGAAGACAACAATCTGTCCCCCTCTACAAACAGATCCTGGCAAGCGAGCTGACTGGAAATGATGATGCATCTCGTTTGAATGATGGCAGTGAACATTTGCAGCCAGCTTCGTCATCTACATTTGATGAAGATGAGTATGTATCTGCCTCCATGTTCCTGCAAGGGCATTAGACCAAAGATCATCTGACGTCATAAATTTAAATCAGAAGTAAATTAACTTAAATTGTTTGATTTTTTACTCTAGACCCCCAGTAGTTGGACCTGAGGAAATAGCCGCAGTTGCTTCACTCTGGACAGGCATTCCCCTTAAGCAGCTTACTGTTGATGAAAGAATGCTTTTGGTTGGTCTTGATGAGCAGCTTAAGAAAAGGGTTGTTGGTCAGGATGAAGCTGTTACATCCATTTGTCGGGCTGTTAAGAGATCCAGAACTGGCCTCAAGCACCCAAACAGACCAATTTCGGCAATGCTCTTCTGCGGTCCTACTGGAGTTGGAAAATCTGAACTGGCTAAAGCTTTGGCAGCATCTTATTTTGGTTCTGTAAGTGTTAATAACATAAGCTGTTTCACATTAGTCATCAAAAAGACATCTCTCTAATTAAACATTAAGTAGAAATATAAACCTCTATAATTGAAATTGCTTCCCCATGATTTTGTTCACCGAACATGTTGATCTGGTGGCGTCATAATTTGGCTTAAAAGTCTATCTCTATTAGTTTTTCTGAATTTGAGTAGAAATGTGTAAGATAAGAANNAATCTATCTCTATTAGTTTTTCTGAATTTGAGGAGAAATGTGTAAGATAAGAAACCCGATTTGGTCTTTTCAGTCTAGATGTCTTAGTTTTCACCAGACAGTCGCCAATATTTGGCCACTGAAGTTAATTTTGTTCAAAAATTTGCAATCCAGCCACTTCTGTGGCAATGGATTGGTAATGATGATATCAGTTAGCAGTAGTGATTTTAGACCTTTTTCTGATGGATTTTCTAAGTTGCTGGTAGTGGTTATTTGGCTAAAGAAAAGTATTAAACTATGATAGTATAATCTGTTGATTGTGTATTAGTTCGTCCTGGAGACACAAAAGTAAAAAGGAAAAGAGAGAGGGAAAGAGTGCCGGAGACTGTGCTGTGGCCATTCTAGGTTTCTTTGGCTATTACGTGAAGTGTAGAAGACACCATCAATTAATGTTGTCAGAGAACGGCTTCTTATTATTGGTGGCCACTGATTACTCCAAAGTTTAGACATACTAGTGCCTAGTGGCTCTATTAATGGATTGTTTCAAACTCTATTTCCATTGCCAGGATCAGATTATTCCTTCAGCTGTTTCAATAATGAAATGAGAACAAGCAATTTTTATGTATATGAGAAATCCCGTCATTAACTAGATCCTTGCATCTCCCTCTCCGACCACATAAAAAAGAACAGAAGTCGTCTCTAATCACCTAATATGTTTAAAAGAAGTCTCGATGCACATAATTTGGAAAGATAAATCAGAATTACTGAGCGAGCTTGAATGTATGTATGCTTTTAATCTTGTCACTACTTTGAATTTGGATCTCTTGGTTCTAGACGATTTGCGACTTTAGTGCAAAGATTGAATCAAATAAATTTGTCTGAACAACATTCTCAGTTCAACATTTTAGATTAAATTGTGGATAAGATTTCATCAAGAAGAATTTCATCGTCAAAAATTATATACCTACTTTTTGTTCATCATCAGGTTACTAGAGTTATTTTTGTTTTGTCTTTGGTATTGTTCTATCTTATTGATCACTTTATTTGGTGGGTTCTATGTACTTAATGAAGTATCTTTTGGTGTTGCCCAGGAATCTGCCATGCTAAGATTGGATATGAGTGAATACATGGAGCGGCATACTGTGAGCAAGCTAATTGGATCGCCTCCTGGTTATGTAGGCTATGGAGAAGGAGGGACTCTTACTGAAGCTATCCGAAGAAAGCCCTTCACTGTAGTGCTGCTAGATGAGATTGAAAAGGCTCATCCCGACATATTCAATATTCTCCTTCAGTTGTTTGAAGATGGTCATCTAACAGACTCTCAGGTTTGATTTTAAATATTCCACAAGATAGATTGTAGAACTTGTCTCGAAAAAATTTAACTGAAAAATATTATCCTTGGATCTTGGCATTGCTAATTATGGAACTTGATTCAACAGGGAAGAAGAGTGTCATTTAAGAATGCCTTGATAGTTATGACTTCTAATGTGGGTTCAACAGCCATTGTAAAGGGCAGAAAGAATAGCATTGGCTTCTTGCTTGCCGACGATGAGTCAGCTGCCTCCTATGCTGGTATGAAAGCAATTGTGATGGAGGAGCTCAAAACATACTTCCGCCCAGAGTTACTGAATAGGATAGATGAAGTAGTAGTATTCCGTCCACTAGAGAAGCCCCAGGTTTGTATAATATAACTCTACATCTTGTAGCCTATTTGATGACCTCTAGTTTGATTCAAGAGGTTGCATTGATCTGATAACTGAAATTAACCATAGAATAATCTTTTATCCTGGCACATATCTTTAGAAAGTAATTGGCTACTGTTTGTAATTGCTCTCTGTTTTTCATTTCAGATGCTCGAGATACTAAACATAATGCTGCAGGAGGTAAGGTCTAGGCTTGTTTCATTAGGAATAAGTTTGGAGGTATCAGAAGCAGTAATGGATCTAATATGCCAACAAGGATTTGACAGAAACTATGGCGCGCGCCCTCTGAGGAGGGCTGTTACTCAACTGGTTGAAGATCTCCTGAGTGAATCTGTACTTTCTGGGGATTTCAAGCCTGGTGATGTTGCTATGATTCATTTAGATGAATCTGGAAATCCTGTTGTCACTAACCAGTCAAACCAGAGTATCCATTTGTCAGATACGAACGGAAATCCAGTTGTCACCAACAGGTGAAGCCTGCGTATCCATTTATCTGATACATCTATATGTAATGTAAGGTAATAACAGCACGATATAGCTCCCTTATATGAGTAACTCCTTGTATATGAGTAATTTTTTTGTATAGTTCTAGATATAGCTGATTCATACATGTAAAGACATGCCACGGAATACTTTCAACAATGTATTAACTCTTATGATCGTTGTATTATATTGATGATCATGTATTTAACCTACACAGTCTATTCTGCTGATAGATAAAGAAGCTTGACCGTAGTTCACTTTATTTTGTCTAAACTATTTTATGAAGATAGACTTTGGCTAATAACGTGAAATTGTAAACATGAAGCTTCAACCAAAATGGCTTTGGTTGTTAATATGACGATATTCCATCTATTAACGACGCGCTTTGTTGATTATCACCAACTTTCATCTAATCTAGAAGGAAATAGAGAACAAAATGGTAAGGCTTGCCAAACCTTTTCTTTTGGGTGGGATGGGGTGGGGGGTTCATAACTTTCCACACTAATTCAGCAGCTATTTATTGACTTTCATTTAATTCATCAAATGTAAGAGAATAGCAAAAAAGACGAGGATTACCAAGTTTTTTCCAGTTTGTTTAATACACAACTTTTAACACACTAATTCAGCTTTGGTCACCTGATGCTTTCAAGCTAAGATTCTAATAAACTTGGCAGCTATATAGTCTTTTAGAGTCAAAATGCAAGAAAAGGTCTTGATGCACGGCAGAATACAACGGCTTAAGTTACATGGATTAATTCATCCCCTCACTTCAATAAGATGAGCTCCTCATACACACAAATTGTGCATGACTAAGCGGTACTGGCACTTGAATGTTCCAACTCATTTACGCATGCTAACCCCGGGTGTCTACTCCTGAAAAAAAAGTAGGCAGAGGAAATTAGGTGATAGACGATACAATGCAGTTTTCTGAAATAGAGTCAAAAAGGGCAATAAACAAATAAACAAGTCTACTATTGCAATCAGGCGTCACTTTGGGAGATTTATCAATAAAACAATCAAGGAACGGTTCTCATAACCCTGGCTCAGTGCTCCAAATTTAAGCATGCAACAGTTATGTAACTATGTTATAACCCAAATGATATTCTTCTTGAAAGCTAAATGCAAATACAAACCCAGCAAAAACTTAAACAAGAGGAAGTAACACATAAGAGAAGAGAAGACATAGTCGTTAAACTTTTATTTAGAATAATTTGTACCTGTTCCATATCAGTAGGACCATCAGTTTTCTGTTCAGGTACATTTTCCTCCGCCTTGTCAGCTTTATCATCGGCATCTGTTACCATCTTGTCTTCTTTCGTCTCTTCTTTTTTAGCAGCAACATCATTATCGCCAATATTTAAATCTGCAGGAAGCTGGCCTGACTTCAATGCCTGCAGATTTTACGCATCATCGTAAGTTACACAGAACATGCTAGAAAAAGAAAGGGAATATGAGCAAGGTCTTCACAAGGGGAAAAATAACATATACACTAACTTCAGTAAATCAAAACTTTATGCATCACCTGTTCGAGTCTAGCCACCTCCTCAAGAGTTTGGGAATTCACAATGGCAGCCTGCACGTGCAAAAAGAACAATTAATTGAACCAGCAAAACGGAAATAATTTTCCTATTCATTTCTGGAGTGGTATCTTTTTCACAAATCTGTGACAGGAGTGCAGGGAGTCATTCAGCATGCTTCAATTTTACCAGGTACAGTTCCATAATCATGAAAATCCATAATTAGACCAAATTTAACATTAAAGAGAAAAACTTAGCGCATCAAGGCCAATAAGTATAAGCTCCTTCTAGTCTCTACTTTGCGATGGTTTGTGACATAAGCAAGAAATTCAGTGGACATGGGGTGCTCCTATTAGCATAAAAAGCTAACTATTTGACTCTGACCAAGAAGTCACCGCAAGAGTGATGATTTCTCTTAAAAGATTGAAATAAGTAGCCCCCATCCACGGAAGGTACTGTGTTTCTATTATTCAATATGTAGCTTTTCTATATAATTCTTCTCTATACGACCTATAATGAAGATAGCTTTTGTTAACCAGCATCCCTAAAAATATCTCATTTTATGCTTCGTTGTGTTGCCGAAACAAGTTGATTTGTAAGCTTTATAAGGGCAGAGAATTATTTCATAGAGCTGTACAAAGAGAGTGAATCTTTTTGGGTGGGGCGGGAATGGGGGTGGAGGGTGATTGACACTTGTAACTGAAGGCTAGCCAAAAACACAAAACCAAAACATAAAACAGATACTGTAGTTGACCACTTGAACATACACAGTGAATAGGTTGGTCCTATCCATATTTCATAAGACCAATTGCCCTCGCCATATAGGCCTATCCAAACAATCTGTTTCACCATCCTAATCCTTAAAATACATTTGAGAAGAGGAAGAAAGAATTGGTAAGAAGAAAACAGTAACTGATACACAATATATTGTACCTTAATTGCTATAATTTGCTCAGGTGTAGGACCAACTGGCTTAGATGCTTGATCTGCCTTTGGTTCTTCAGTAGGCGCCGCAACCTCAACAGGTACAGAAGTCTTCACTGCTTCCTTTTTGATCAGCTCTTCAGCTTCTTGTGATGCAAATAACTTACTAGCTTCCAATCTCTCCTATAGCAACAAAATTATATGCGACAGCTCAATATGCAGCTGATTAAGTAACTTTCTGAGTGCCCCACCCCAAAATCCCATAGGCGCTAGTTAATCATAAACCCACGTGCAATACCAGCTTCCACGGCATGGTGTACAAAAGCAAGGTTTATATAACCACATTTGAGACAAATATAAAAAATACACCCTAGGAATCCTAGCATGAAGCTAGAAACCACCAGTTAACTATGGAGCATCATTCCATATTGCGTCTGGTGGACTGTGTGGAGAGAGAGGAATAGCCGCTATTTTGAAGATGGGCCCAATTCCATTCATAGCGTTAAATGGAATTGCATTTTTATCTTTCTTTTTTTTTATGGTGTAAAGAAACATATAAAGAGGAATTAGAGCTTGTAGATCTGTTAGGCTCTCTGTAAATAGTTCCTTATTATCTTCTTTTGTTCCTCTTTTGAGATCTCCAGCAGGTCCTTAATTTTGAGGAATACAACATATCCAGATTCTTTTTTAAAAAAAAAAAAAAGCCTATGGTGTATCAGAGAATGAAGAGATGAGAGATTATACATTTTTTGCTGGAAAAAATAGTTGCACATTAGAGGAGTAAAAGAGTGTGAATCAACATATACAACTACAGATTTAAGCGAGACTGTTCTAACCTAAGTTGATCAGACTCTTCACTTTCAGTGCCGCAATGGTGCCAACACAACATGGGTGTGGGTGTGGGATCCGTACCCGATCTGGTCAACCGATTTTGGATACTTTGACCAAATTTAAGAAAGAAATTTTGGACAGATTCAATGATTTTTGTAATCAAACCAATTAAATTGAAGAAAATGGAATACCTTATATGTATAAATTTTTATTACCACTCCTTTCCCTTTTATCTCCTTCCGGGATTCTCCTCTTGATCAATATTTTCTCCTCAAGTTTTCCACATAATCTCTTAATTTAGGTTTTATAACTTTTTTTTCGATATTTGAATTATTTTTAGCCGTATCCCCGAATCTTAAAATTTAGATCATAGAGGATCCGACCTCTAGATCCGCACTAGTATAGGACACTCGGATCCAAGTCTGAGCAACTTAGGTTCTAACCATATATTAAAGGGTCAAAAATACCCCCAGACTATCCAAAAAGTTTTTAAAATACCCCTCATTCACCTATTAGGCTAAAAATACCCCTCAGCCTATCTTTTTGGTCCACTTTTGGTTGAATTTAAATCTCAACACACGAGATTTTCCCTACACACCCATACCCGTTTCCACAACCCATGACCCAAAACCCAATAAAAAATCCCATAAAAATAAGTCGCTGGAAAACCCATCAAACATTGAAACTGGGATGATTTAGTAGTTTCGAGGAAATCACAGCGAAAAACAACATAAAATCTCCACAAAAAGTATTTTGTCTGCTTGATATATACACTTCCATCAACAAGCACTGGACATAAGGATCTGCTATTCAATCTCAAGTGTGGACGTCGCTTGTCAAGCTTGGCGAGTCAATAAGGATGGCGTTGGCTGAGTTTGAAACTACTACACAAAAAGAATCCTCAAAGACGATGGTTGCTCACGGTGGAATCAATCCTCGCATCGACTGCCGGCGGTGGAATCTCCGATATACCCACTAAGTCCTTTTTTTATGATTGGTTTTTTAATTGGGTCATGGAGCTGTGGACATGGGTCGGGGTGTGTAGGGAAAATTTGATGAGTTGAGATTTAATTTTGTCCAATAGAAAGTTGCAACATAATAAATAATAATAATAATTAAAAAAGAAAATGTTGTTAGGTTGAAGGGTAAAAATGAACTAAAAAGGTAAACTAAAGGGTATTTTTACCCAAATAGATGAATGAGGGGTAATTTTCAAACCTTTTTGGATAGTCCAAGGGTATTTTTGGCCCTTTTCCATTTAACTTTTAATAACAGACACTGTACTAACATCTAAATGTGGAGAGCTAGTCATGTCCTCTGTTTTAAGATAAAAATTACATGCTTCTTAAAAATGATAAAATTTCATATTTAGAAGGTCAAATACATAGACAAACCATAAACCTGCACTATTTTTCATTTAGGCACAACTTATTTTGGGGGTTTGACCTATTAGAGGCGAGTAATGTCTGTCATCTCCATTTCCATTTAAAATTCTGGCAAACAGATTTACTGTCATCTCCATTTCCACTTAAAATTCTGCCAAACAGATCTTATGCGAGTAGTTCAGACAACACGCCGAACACCTCTCACTTAACTGAGCCTTCGCAAACAAAGAAGAAAAGGCTTATAACCTTAATTCAAGATTAGGAACCCACACAATGTTTCTTTTTTAATTCGACAGCAAGATGTGTAATTAATTTTATACAATTTCTTGCATATTTGAGCAAATTCCGGATGGCACCTAGTCCAAACCAAAATAGAAAGATGGGGTTAACTAAAACCACAAGCTGAACTACAAACATGTTTGAAGAGTTCCTACGTCATTTAAATGAAAAGATGGAAGGAATGAGCAAACCAACCTTTTG
This sequence comes from Solanum virginianum, assembly GCA_000787875.1. NCBI lineage: Eukaryota > Viridiplantae > Streptophyta > Magnoliopsida > Solanales > Solanaceae > Solanum > Solanum virginianum. The sequence goes on from DF358630.1 coordinate 72,808, forward strand.
TTTGACTTTCCTGAAATCCAGCAAACGCAAGGACTTCAATTTGTGAATGACATAAAGGCGATAATTTGGTCTCTTTGTTATATTGTTCTCAAGAAGACTAAGAAACTGCAGCTTTGGGAGAGACGCAAGCGGGTCAATTTCAACCAAATTTGTAAGTCTGTTGCTAGTAAGAATCAAAGTATGCAATTTTGGCAGAAACTCTGCAGCATCACGAAAAAAAAAAGAAGCATGAACAAATGTTTCATTTAATAAAAACCCTAACAAAATAAACAGACGAAAGATTAAAGTCGACTACTTCAACCGTCTAATGTCTCACCTCCAATGTTAGGGTTGATACGCGTAATTCTATTGTTGTTCAATAGTATGGTTCCAAGTCGATTCAGATACGGAAAATTCTCGAGTTTAACAATCTCATTATCAGATAAATCAATCGTATCAAATTGATCCTGTAACAACAACAAAAGAAAAACTTCTGAAACTACTGCAACAACATAACCAGTGGAATCCCACAAGTGGAAAAGAGGAAAAAAAACTGACCTCGGTAGCACCTAAGTTCTCAATGACCGGAATCTTATTGCCTGTGCATAATAACAAAATAAAATGAAACATTAAGCTTTTCTGTTACCTATAGAACTATCTATTAGAGTTCAAAAAAGAAGAGAAGACTAGGGTTGAAGAAAAACCTCGAAGATCTAACTCGCGTTCACGAATGGCATTGAAGAAGTGAGGGCTTTTCCAAATCAGGTCCGCCGTTAGCCTCACCATTTTTGTGGAACTTTTTCTTCTGCTTCTCTTCTCTTCAGCAGCTCTTTGTAGCCGATACAAGAAAAACCCCAAAAGTTCACAAGGTTTTAGAAAGCCCGGTTCTGTGTACTGGAGAAACCAAGTGGGAGTTTACGCTATTGCCCTTGATCGGGGCATTGGTTTACGTCGTTTGGTAATATTTTAATTTATTTTATTTTTCAGTCAGTATTTTAATTCTCTTTAAAAAATTAAGTTTGCAAAAACTCAATTAAATAATACTATATTATATTCTATACAACAATTTATTGGAATCAACATTATTTTACATTACTTTTACCCGAGGAAGTTGAAAGACTTTATAGTTGTTACAAAAACTTTCTAGAAAAAAAATATTTTTTCTGTGCACTTTTAATTTGTCACTATTTTTCTTTTTGATATCAATTTTGACCAAACTTCAAAGCTAAATTTAATATACAAAATCGAAAATTTAGATGACTGAAAACTATTAAAAAATAAATAAATTACAATCTTTCTTAAATTTGTGATTGTGCGAGGCACAATTGAGCACTAGTTAGTAATAAGGGAGGATAAACAAAAGAACACTCTACACCATGTATTAACCTTCTGCTCTAGTTAATATACTCCACAATCTCTTAGGTAAAGTCATATCCTCCATAAATTTCAACATCACTTTCTTCTACGAATGTATAAAACAGGTCTTTAGCTTATAATACTCAGAACTACTAACATCATACTCTTAATTAAAATCCATTCTCACATTTTACTTAAGTTCTTAATTAATCCTTTTTTTTTTTTGCGCCAAACATAATACTGAAAAAGGACCTAGAGAATGAGGTTCTCCAAGAAAATTATTTTACAGAAAGTTTAACCATCTTTCATGAAAACATTAATATCAACCACACCCATCAATTTGAAGCTTTTGCCTTCTGGATTCAAGCAAAAAGAGGATAAAAAGGGAATCAAGGGGAATGAGGGAAAATAAACATTACAGAAGCAGGTTTAAGTCATTTTGTCTCAAAAGAGGGATTTTAATTTGTCTTCCCAGACAATGAGAAAAGTTGCTAGGCAGAGTTTGGACTTCACTAAGCTTCAAAAATGTACCAGATTTCCACAGTAACTAAACGTTTCAGCGACCGCATCTTAAGAGACCAAGAGAAATCACTTCTAAACTGGCTATCTACAGAATGGGAGATTAAGGTTGAAAGTAATGCCTACCCAAGGCAAAACTATCTGGGCCAGTGTACAAGTAGGATGAATGATGAGCAGAGGCAGCAGATGGAACAACATCAACTACTCGCAAGCCACGGTTCCTGTAGAGATCACTTGTAACAATATCATCAAACTGATAGGGGTCAGATGCAGAGCTCCGACCAGCAACATTAGTGGGGATGGTGTTTGGCAATCCCCTGGAGCCGACTTCCAAGTATGGTGGTGGCCTATGAGCATCACCAGGTTTGGTGTTTGGCAACACTGTAGAACCTGCCAAGTACAATGATGGCCCATAAGCATAGCTGTGCGAGGTAAGTCTGCCGTACACAGCTACATCAGCATGAGGTCCATGTAACTGATCAGTATGACTTCCTATTTGCATGGGTGTATTATCAACTAGAGTCCTTCCATGACCTCCAGGTCCATGCAATACTGATGGGGACAGAGAATAACCATAAACATGGCCAGCAGTTCCACCTTCTAACAAGGTAGTGTTGTTATTGATATGATTAACAACTCTTTCCTGTTGTAGCCGTGAATTTGGAAAATGCGACTGTTTTGCTTCTTTGTTGCTGATCCTTCCAGATGACTCAGTTTCATCAATTTTTCTCTTTTGTACCATCTTCTTCTCACCTACAGCAATTTCTTTCTCCAAGTTCATTATTTGCTCATTGATTTGCCACCCAGGAAGAAGTTCTGCAAGATCAATACTATGACGTTTTGAACATTTGACGACAGATCTCAGAGCAGACAAGTGCTTTTTTGCTTCATTCTGTACAAATTTTTTTAAAAGAAATGCACAGTTAACTTGAGGAAATCATGGCCGGAAAGCAATCAGTGCTGAAATAAAATTCAATGATTACCACATCAGCAAGTGAACCTTGCGACTTTCCCTTCATTTTCTTCAATGGCTCTTTAGACTCCCGTAAAAATGATGTCACAAGTTTCTGAGGGTTAAATCTGTCCTCAATTCCAAAAGTATAGGCGATATCAACAGCCTCGATTTCCATCTTTTGATTCACCATCTCCTCTATTATTTCTGTCAGACATGCATAAACCAATGTTAAGCAGGCAGATAGCAACTACGACAAGGTCAAATGTTATTTGAGACAGAGACAAGATATGAAAAACGAGAAGATGAATCATATTAAGATGTAATCACATAAAGCTACATCTCTGACACCACAAACAACGAAAACAATCAGAAGTTGGATTGTAACTTCCAAGCAGATATAAGGTTGACGAAGTTCTTAACTTGAACATGAAAGTTGCACTAAATTGACATGTTGCCCCCTAGAATGAGAAAAGAAAGAAAAGGCTGTCCTAGTATTGACTGCTTGTTCCTATAAGATTTTTCTACCTTTTTTTTTTTTTGTGGGACCCAAATGCTTAAATTTTTTGATCTTTCGCATTCAAACATGAACATCTCTTCATTTGGTATTTGCATCTCTAAGTCTCAGGTACACTAGCATGATCCTCCACCCTGGTCCCTGGCTAAATATTATCACCACCAGATGCACATCAAAGCACTTATTCATACTAATAAACAACTTTTTTTATGACAAAGAGCCACTACCTTGGAGTGAGCACAGGGTAAAACCCCCTTTCCTATGCAATACTCGCAAACCACACAGGAGAGTAACCGGCACTAGGCAATCCCGGTGTGATGAGCTACACCTAGAAGGCGAACCCTTGGCTTTCGCTGGCAAAGGGTTACTAATAAACAACTTATTCAACAGTTCAATTCAGAAACTGCAGACAAATTACTTGTTCTTTTTTCTAAATAAGAAAAAAAAACTGTATATAAACTTTTCGATTCATCAAAATTAGCTCAAGGGTTGAGTTGCTTCTAATACTTACCAAGAAACACAACTCAAACAATTGAAGAAACAACAAGTGCATTAGATCATCCAGAACCACAAAGGTTATAAGTCCTTCAAGTCAACTAGCAACTCTTCAATACAGAACTGCCAAGGCCATACTACCTTGTACATAATTTTGCATGATTTGTTGACGTTTTGGTAAAAACATCCTTGAAGTATACCTCTAACTAAAATTATATCATGTATTTCTATACTACTACATACCCAGTGTAGTTTCACATAATGGGTCTGGAAAGGATAAAGTGTATACATATTATATTACATACCTGACCTCTACCTCAGAGGTAGAGCGGCTGTTTCTCATAGACCCTCAGCTCAAGATAAAACAGTCTAGAAAAAGAAGTAATAGAAACAACAGAAACAACAAACGGCAACTAAACGACAGATAGTAGAAGAACAATACTATAACAGTAATCAAACTACACAAAATAACATACAATAACAAAAATCAAAGAACAAGAAACAAGAGTTGATGGCTACGAACAAGAAATAAAAGTCAAACGAAGGCAAATTCCAGATGCAGCCTTGATGGCTAATGAAGTGGTGGATTCGAGGTGTACCAGGTGTTTTACGCAAGTTAGATCTTGAGAACCTTATGACCATGTAAATTGGAATTTCCTGGGTATCATTCTGTTGAAGATGAGCTTTGGGAAGAAATGGAGGAAGTGGGTTAGTTTTTCTGCCTCTTTAGTGAGATACTTCCAGAAAATGGTAATCCATGTGGTTTCTTTGGTTGTTCGAAGGGTTTGAGACAAGGAGATCCTTTATCACCGATGCTTTTTATCTTGGTGATGGAAGCTTTGAGCAAAATGTGGACTGAGCAATGTACATATCAAAGGATTCAACGTTGTGGTTAGTGGTGTAGGTAAGGTTACTCATCTACAATTTCCAGACGATACTTTGGTGTTCTGTGATGCAGATGGAAACCAGTTGGACTTCCTTGGGCAAGTCTTAACTTGGTTCCTGCAGGTGTCAGGGCTTAAAATTAACCTCAGAAAACATTGCCATGTTTGCCCAAGTTTTGCAATGCAGGGTAGGTGTTCTACAACCTACCTTGAATTGCCTCTAGGCGCATTAAACAAGGATCTCTGTTTTCGAAATTCAGTTATTCAGAGGGTAGAGAAAAGGTTAGCAGGTTGGCAAAAAAGATATTTGTCTAAAGGAGGCAAAGAAGTGCTTATTGAGAAATTTTCTTTGGGATGCGGAGAACGGGGAAAAGAACTTTCACTTGGTTTGTTAGGAAACCGTGACATCTCCTAAACAATGAGGGGGAGTTGGGGTTAAGGACGTGAAGGTCTTTAACAAAGCACTCTTGGGTAAATGGTTATGGAGATTTGGGATGGCGGGAAAAACTTTATGGAGAGAGGTGATAGCGGAAAGAATGGAAAGATGGAGGAGAATGAGAACAAACATGATCAGGATACCCTTTGCGTATGGTGTGCGGAGGAACATCATGGAGAGGTGGGATGCATTTAATGATAACATTGGTATCAAAATTGGGGAAGGGAGTAGGGTTAGTTTTTGGGGCAAAAGTTGTTTGGAGGTTTGGTGCTTAAGGATGAATTCCCGATATTGTATAGTCACTTGCCAAAGGGAAGTCTCTGTTCAACAAGTTAGGGGGAGTCATAGGAACGGGCCTTATGGGATTGAGATTTAGAAGGACTTTCCAAGATTGGTAAGAGCTACTCAAATAATGAAGTGATATACCAAAACGAGACTCTACTCATAGGCCGTGGTGGGCGCTCGAGCACCCATTACTTCCTATGCGGAAACTATGAATTTATAAAAACAATTGATAAAAGCTACTCATATAATAAAGCGAGCATCCAGAGACACAAAATGATGTCCGGTGCTTTTGTGAAAGGGCATTTGATAAGTCAATTGGATCTCTTTGATTAGAGATCGAAACCTGTATCCTGCCTTTAGGGCTTGCTTTTCAACAGTTTTTTCTTCTCCTTCCCTTTTTGCTTCTCTTTTTCTCCTCCTATTCTATGTTTTCATTCCTAGTACCAAAATCTACTCCCTTCGTTCATTTTTATTTGTCCTGTTTTCACAAATAAATGCATTTTTGCATATCAATTTTAACATATCAAGAAAAGCCAATTATAGTTTTCTTATTTTACCCTCAACATTAATTACTTATTATCCAAATTATTCCCAAAGACCTAAACCCACACATCAATTAATGTGGCATTATGATAAAATACTCATATTAATTATTATTTCAAGGGGAGTGTAAAGTCCAAAGTGGACAAGTAAAAGAAAGGAGGGAGTACTATGTCATAACTTTTGAGGTAATTTTTCCTTTCCTTTTTATTTTCTCATATGAATTCTGAGACAAGGAAACATAATATTGTTTAACAACAAATCGAGTGTAATCTAATAGGTGGGGTTTGGAGAGGGTAGAGTGTATGTAGACCTTATCCCTATCTTGAAAGATAGAGAGGGCATAATGTAGTTTTTAACATCATTTTTTGGGAAAAAAATATTTTTTTATTAACTTTGTAGGTAAATCAATTTATACAACTTATGTGCAATTTAATACCAATTTTGTATTGAATCGTTATATACATGCGATTTTACAATTTAGAAATGGGGCACATTTTAACTCGTGGTCTCCCTGTAAAACTAAATATTTTATGTTTAAATATTCTGGATTAGTATTATTTGCTGGCACTCATGCTACAAGAAGGCTAAATGGTGCATTGGTTGGATGTTGAATTATTTACCTAGAGGAGTACAGATCAATTCTCACTTAATGCATTTTTTTCCTTCTTTCTTTTGGTGGTGCATCCATGTTCTAAAAAACCAAGATTCACCTCTAGTTATAAAATTGGTGTAATTGATGATACTATTATTAATCTTTTCTCCGAAATAGGAAACATCGATAAAAATTCCGTATAGAATGATAAAAATGACATGTAATATTTATTATTGTTTACATTGAGATATTTTTAAACATTAGTTTAAAAGACAGTTCTGCACTTATACTTGGTAGTTGTAGTGATGTGCATTATTAGTTGGATATAGGATTATTACTTGGCATGTTATTTATATAACTATTCTGTATCAAAAATATAGGACTAAGTCACCCATTCATTATATATATGTTATGATACGTCATGTTCTCAGAATGTAGCAAGCACCCATTACTTTAGAATTTTGGATTCGCCACTGATAATTCAAACCACTAAATGTACTCCAACTGCCTAATATGGAAAGAAAATAAATACATACTAATCTCAATAGGTCCAAAAGAAGAAAAGGAGAGTAAAAGAAACAGACAAGGGATTAGAAAACCAGGAAGTCAAGGAAACAATCTGGTGGAGGATTTGCAGTTATAGCTTAAAAGGTGAAGCTGCATTGAAGTTTTAATAGGTGGTATATTCGCTATTAAACCAAGAACTTCTCATTCATCCCTGTGCATCAAGTGCTGCTTTGGTATGTAGCAGCATGATGTTTGATTAAATCGGATGAGTGGAAGTTTCTTATTGAGTAGGAGTAAGAGGAGGGAAGTTGGACTACCACTACAAGGAAAGCTTCCATCATGCATGTAGGCATATGATGAAAGAGGCAAATAGGACTGGTGGTGGAAAGGTAATGCGGGTGAAGAAAAGCAGGTTGGATCTGGAAGAAGATATTTTGAGGTTTCTAACGGTAGTTAGCTGTAGGATAAAGCAGCTCATATTTAAAATATTAAGGATGTTGTTTGTTCATAGAGATACATGAGCGATGTAATATATGTTATGGAAATACTTCAAGGAAATTATGCAGAAGCTCTTTTTAAAAAGTTTTAGAATGCACACGATTCGAAAGAATTTCTTTTGTTTTTTCCGCTCACTTATACATATTTCGGCATTTCTTAGTGCTGCAATTTCAAAAGAATTAGCTTTTCTCCAGAAAAAAAAAAGGTTCTCCTTTAAAGGTTCTATGCATGAGATCTCAGCCAGGAAAGATATGAAGTAAAGAATCATAGTTATGTTCCTATACAAAAATATAATCATCACCATGGATTATGGTTCATTGTGCACCGTGCACAAGAAGGACCTTAACAGTTTGTTTTGATGGTGGTTTTCTGTAGTATGGCATGATATGGTTAGTAAGAGAATCACGTTTGTCTTGATTGTTTCTTTAATTACATGGTATGGTACGATTTGATTTCATGGTCTTGTAACCATAAAAATCCTCAATTTTTGAAACCACCAATTTGGTGGTATCCCATTTGCTTCTTTATTTTTTCAATTGTACCCTTACTTAATTTTAAATAATTCTAATTTACCCTTTATTTTTTATTAAACTTTAATATATTTACTGCTTTCACTGTCATATTACTCATTCTCCTCTGCATCAATTTTGAAGCTTATCTTCCACCTCCATTCTTTTCTCCCACATTTTAGTCTTATTTTTTAGGTTCGCTTTTTTTAATAACAAGGGGAACCTGCAACCGCTACCCTTTGGATGTGCATGTGTAAATCCCCGCTCCTATGCAATAGCTCGCAAACCACATAGGAGAGGTAACCCGCACTAGGCAAGCCCGGTACAACGGGCTCGACCTAGAAGGCAAACATCTTGCTTTCACTGGCGAGGGTTTCAAACTTGAGGCCTCCAACATGGAAGTTTCAAGCCCACACCACCTCATTTTTTAAAAGTTCTTGTTTTTTTTTTCCTTGTGTTGTTTGTATGGATAGGAGATATATTAGCGTATTCCCCTACTTGATTCTATGTATTTATCAGAAAAAGTTTTTTTTTAAAAAAAAAATATTGATAAATTTAATTTTTATAATAATTAAGGGCCTTTTTGTTAATTTATTAGTTATGATACAGTAACATAAAAACAAAATTATCATTAAACAATAGCAAACCGTACAATGTATCTAATATTGTATTGTACTATACAATACCACATCATACCATACCGTACTGTACATTATGAAACTATGGCAAACCACCATCCAAACAGAGGGTAAGAATCCGGGAAGCTGTTGTCTAAAAGACCTAAGTGTGGTCCAAAAGTACTAGAAGATTGGGATTCTGATGCACAGACAACTGTTTGTGAAAATCTCAGAGGTGGTATCGGCCAGTTACTAGATGCCACCAAATAGAAATTGGTGTCTCAATTTGGATAAATGGACTGAGTGGGAGCTCTTAGTGTCTTTCCGGGTATGATAAGATAAAAAGGAAAGGCTTGAAGCTATCGAGATGAATAAAAAGGGAAGGACAGTACCAGTAGAAAGCAAGCAACACAATAGTGCATGATGCCAGTAAACAAAGAGGAATGAAAAGTCCTATTTAGCAAGTATATTGTTTAGAGTAGAATACACCAAGCAAGTGCTGATGGTCTCCAAAGTACTGCAGTTTTGTTGTCCCTTCAAGTATGCAAGGAAAAGTCCATCATAATGTCAAAATTATTTACATTTTTTTAAAGGTTATCCTAAGTTATGCAAGTTTCATCTACAGTAAAACAACCAAATCAAACCACTTGTATCCATGAATCCGTGATCTTGATCAATCAGACTAGTAAAAAGACACCAATTTCTTAAAACCACGCCATCTCAAATGAATAGCAAATGATGATTTGCGCAAATGTAGCTTACAGACGAAATGAAAATAGGACCTGTGATCTTTGCCATGAAGACACTTGATCTCGTAAGGGCACCAGACATGTTCTTCTTGAACGGATTTGCCAGAAGCAAATCCCTGATATCCTCATTGCTAAATCCTCCTGGAATCCCGAAACACCCAATTAGCAATAGCAAACCCCGGGCATCCATATCAAAAGCCTTTCGTAAACCTCCTTCAGCAATCAACCTTTTTCTCCATGCTAAGGCTGCCTTCTCCGCCTCTTCTTTCACCCCTTTCTCAATCTCAACTCCCTCGTCTATTCCCATCAACAAAAAGCACTCCAAAACCAAAATAGAAGCCTTCCTTCCATTAATCACGGGTGAACCCTTAACATACGCCCTGCTCCCTTGCAAATAAAACTTCCCGAGACAATCCAATACAAGTCTTGCTGGATTGCGCGAGAGTTTTAACGCCTTAGGTACTTCTTCAATCAGTCCATTTATATCTGCGAGATGCGTTGTCATGTACTTCCGCAGACCACGACCGTCCATCCTTTCACAGAGGCTTTCTAGTTCTGAACGAGTAGATTTCAGCTCTGAACCAGGGGATTTCACTTCCATTTCTTCTTCAGAGGGTTCAGATTCCGGAGATGGCTCTGCCTCTGTCTCTGGTGCTAGGGCTCTCGCTGCCGCTGCCGGAAGTGATGACACAGATAAAGGGGTAGCATTGGTTGTATCTGAGGGTCGCATAGAGTCGATTAAGGTCCGGACGGAATCAACGTGTCGTTGTAACTCAGCAAAACAGACCTGGAATGCAGAGAAGGCATCCGAGAGTTTGCGGAAATTGGCAATTGAGTCATCATTGGTTGGAGGCTGCTGAAATTCAGACTGTTTCATGATACCTTGCAAAGCATTTACCGTTTCTAGGAGTTGCGGTTGAGCTTGAACGTCCGGCAGTGGCCGCGACTGAGGCGGCGCAGCGGTGGCAGTACCTGCTGGTTCAACCATCAGTACAAGTCGAAATGTAAAGAAATCGAAACAGCGAAGAGAATGAGAAAGCTTTTTTCCTGCAATTCTCTGTGATTTTTATAGTTCTAATATTCTTTTTGGGTTTTTTAGGGTGAAAATTAATTAGGGTTAATTACAATTACCTCCTTCTAACAAGACACAATTTCGAATATAACCTCTATATTTAAAAAGAGTCAAATATTTATCTCCCTGTACTATGAAATTATACACTTACGTCCCTACGAGGCATTAAAATATAATTATTAAAAATCAAACTAAAATTATATATAAAACATTTTTTCAAAAGTTTAAATTAAAGATAAGAATTTACTTGACTTTTCTCCAAGAAAGGAACAGATACACTTTGAAATATTTATCTTTCGAAACTAATAAATATTTAATAGGAAATGAATGCATATCACTTAATAAAATATACCAACTATTAGTAATAACTTTCATGTACTTTAACTATTAAGTTATTTGTAATTTATTTTATTATATCAAAATTTTAATTCTGTATTTATTCTTACACACATCGCATAGGTGGTTGTTGTTGTTTATATTTATCGTTCCACTTCAAAATTATCTCAAATATACTTCGTTTGATGAATTTTTATTAGGGATAATTTCAAATGTATTCAATAAACTAATTAATTTGCAACAAATATATTCATATTTTATAGTAAAAAATTATAGAAAATATATATGACTATATATAATATAACGTCAATATAGAAGTCACTTCTAGGCTCGATATACCAAAAAAAAAAAAAAACAGGGAAACTAAGGTATAGAGTAATGACTGCCCAAGGTAAAACTACCTCGGCCAGTACAAGTTGGATGAAGAGATGATGAGACGTTATCAACTGCTTGCAAGCCACTGCTCATGTATAATTCATTTGCTGCAACAGTATCATCAACCTGATAGATATCATATGCAGAGCTCCAGCCATCAGCATCACCGGATATGGCATTTGGGCAACCCCGTAGAGCCTTCCAAGTACGGCGCTGGCATATAAGCATCACTGTGCATGGTGTTTGGCAACCCCATAGAGCCTTTCGAGTACGGTGGTGGCCTACAAGCATCACTGAGTTGGCTGTTTAGCAACCCCTTAGAGCCTTCCAAGTACGATGCATGAGGAAAGATACACGACTGCATCCCCACGCTGACCATTTAACTGACCAGTATGACTCCCTATTTGCCCTGATGTACTATCAACTAGAGTCCCTCCATGACCTCCAGCATATGAACCTCCTTGTTGAACGACATCCGTGCCTGCTGATATACCTGCATGAATACCATCAGCACTTGTTGATATACCTTCTCCATCTACACCCATGGCCACAACTCCCAGAGTTCCTGCAAGTGAGCCAGCAACATTTGTATGTATCGAGACTGCAGCAGGTCCATATGATACCGATGAGGACACAGTATAACCATGAAGGTGGCCAGTAGTTCGACCTTCTAGCAGGGTATTATTGATTTTGACATGATCGTCAAATCTTTTCTATCGTATCCATGGGGGAATACGTGAGCGTTTTGCTTCTCTATTTCTGACGATTCAGTTTCATCACGTTGTCTCTTTCATGCCTTACATATCTGCTTATCGAATCCACCAATTTCTTTCTCCAAGGCCATTACTTTCTCATTGATTTTCCACCCAGGATCAATATCGTGGAGTATCAAACATTTGATGACAGATGTCAGAGCAAACAAATGTTTCTTTTTTGCTTCATTCTGTACAACATAACAATATGCATGGTTAACATGAGGAGACAGAGAGAGAAATCAGAGAAGGAGGGCTAGTGCTAAATGGAATTTTAGAATTACCACAGCAGTAAGTGAACCTTGTGATTTTTCAATCCTTTTCTTCAATGACTCTTTGGAGTCTAGTAAAAATGATGTCAAAAGTTTCCGAGGATTAAAGCTGTCCTCAATTCCAAAAGTATAGGCAATATGAACAGCATCAACTTCCATGTTTTGCTTCACCATCCCCTCACTTATTTCTGTCAGAAATTTACATAACCAATATGAAGCAGCCAGACATTCAAATGCTTTACTTGAACCTCGAAACTTCTATTAATTGGATTCTTTAAATTAGGGTATTACATTAGTAGTATAAGATATAGTAATAATTAATAATTTAAACTATTTAATAAGCATATAACAAAATGTAAAATATGGTAAACATTTGTTTGACACTTGAAATGTCACATAAATTAATTAGGAGGGACACTCCTATTCAGGATAAAATTGGATGGTAAATATTCACATCAAATCAATTCAAATTATCTTAATTAATTAATTTAATAAATTAAAAATTAATTAAGCAATCATGATTTAGTGCTAAAATTTATGTGCAAATGCTTCCATTTATTAGTTTGATATATAAATATTCTATACAATTTGAAATTAGATTGGTTTTCACTCAAAAAGATTGAATCTATCTGAAGGGTGCATGGGCCCAGTTTGATGAAATGTACTAACGCATAGATAGCGTATCCATGTTCTTCTCATCCTACAAATAAATATTTATTGGAGAAAAAATATCATGTGAACATTTGCAACATGCTTTACTTTTTCATTAATAATGTTTCAAGATTGGATGGATTTACTTCTTGTGTATTATAGTGGTCATATTTTGGTCTAAATGTATCTTTTAGATGTTTCTTCCAGTAAAGTTCTTCGTACATGTCACCTCCCACCAACAACAGATATCAAGTAACTATGTCTATCAAAGTTAGAACAGATAGAAAAGATCACCTTGCATTTTATAACTACTGAAAATTGAACCTAAGATTTCATTGTGTCCAACCCACTTTATTGATCAATACACCATGCCCCATGTTCCTGTCTCAGAGATCACATTTTATTGAATTGAGGACAAATATCCCACCAAGAACTGGAGTAAGAAATAGATGAACAAATAGTCTGTCTGGCATGGCACATCACTGAAAGAAAAACAAATTAATCATTCATGACGAAAAGTGAAAACTAAATCCTCTACCACAACCACACATCCAATTATCAACGCCATTCAAAATTAAGAAGGGCCGAAGCACCAGGTAGGCAGGTACAAAGTTTGTCAAGAAAATTGTGTATCCAAGAAGCTTGTATATGTGCTATTGCTGAGAAGATTGTAATTGCAATTTGTACAAAACACTGCAAGTTAACACATGCAGCCCGGTCAGGAAAATATCATACTTCCCGTTTGTGGAATTTGTACCAGTCCTACCAATTAATAGCCCTTATTTCCACGAATTCGAGCTCTCATGTCCAGCTGAAAGAGAGAACTGTTGGTCAGACAGTGTGTTCATGAGATGAAAATGCATATCAATATCACAGCGCAAAATGGAATGTTGGATCAGGCTGACAAGAAGCATGTAATCTTATTTAAGCTAATGGGATCCAGCCATGCACAAGTAACTGTGGATCACCTGCATTATCAACTTTGACAATCACGTGGCATATCAGATCCTCCAGCATAATAAAGTTATATTTAGTTTTACTTTTGATAAGCTGATACAAAATGCTATATCAGCAAAATCCAGTATTAACTCATCAGAAGAATTTAGAATTCGTCACTATCTTACACCTTCCTCGACAGTGACACAATACCTTAGTTTAGACAAGTAAAACAAATCTATGAGATACCCACCCAAGGCCAAGAAAAAACAATTATAGCGTTCAAGTCCACAACATTATGCCAAAATCAGATGTCATAAAATGATCGATAATGATCTATTTCTCTTGCATACAGTGCAAAGCAGTACATTTCTAACAGCAAACGACAACCACATACCCATAGAACTCCCACAAGTGGAGTCTGGGGAGGATAGGGTGTACGCATACCGTACCCCTACCACGTGGAGGTAGAGAGCCTGTTTCCGGAGGACATTTCTAATGGCAGAGATGAAAAAAAGTTCCCAGCATAACAAACATGTGCATATATGCAGTTAGATTTGAGAATTTCACACAAGGGATTTATTTATTTATTTGATACGTACGCATATGATTATCTGGTATATTGGTGATTGTCAAGGAGATTGGTAGTGGAATGGAGAAGCTCAACGCAAGGTGGAAGATAATAACATTGCCAATATAAAGTGGTTGGAGAGTGTGGATGAGGATGAGAAGTGGAGCTTAAGAATATCTATAAAACGCAAAGACAGAAGCAAACTTGAAAGTCACAAGTGCTAAGACGGTAGCTTTTGAACACTTATATACCGAACTAGGGTTAAAGGCGAGGATAAGAGATTGCATAGGCTTAAGAAACGGAAAAAAGCTCGTGATTTGGATCAAATGAAGTGTATCAAGGATGAGGGAGGCGAGGTGTTAGTGGACAAGACCTCTATTAAGCACAGATGGCAAGTATACTTCCACAAACTCTTAAATCAGAATGGAGCCAAAGACATTGTTTTGGGCTATTTGGCGCACTCTCATGGTCTTCGGGATTTTGGATACTGCAGGTGTTTTAGGGTTGAGGAGGTTAGACGTGCTATTAGTGAGATGAGTAGGGGGAGAGAGATTGGACCCGATGCAATTCTGGTAGAATTTTGGAAGAGCATTGACAAGACAGGTATGGAGTGGTTGAGCAAGTTGTTTAATATTATATTTGAAGATAGCTAAGGTGCCTAATGAATAGAGGTGGAGTATAATGGTTCCAGTGTACAAGAACAAGGGTGATATCCAAAGCTATACCAATTACAAGGATATCAAATTGTTAAGCCACACAGTGAAGGTTTGGGAGAGAGTGCTGGAGTGGAGGTTGCGTATTAGGATAGAAGGTTAGTAGGGATAGAATGTTGTCTTGCCTATTTTTAGATTAGTCGAGCAATTATGGTTGAATTGTTACTGTTTTTTGATTATTCTGCTACTTTTATTGTTTTTCTTGTAGAATCGATATTACTCTTCGTTTTAGCTGTCATTCTACATCTATTGTTTTCTTCTTTTACTTGGGGCAAATACATTTAAGCCGGATCTTTCGAAAACAACCTCTTTATATCCATGAGATAGTAATAAGGTCTGCGTAACTCTACTCTCCCTAGACCCCACTTTGCGAAATTTCACTAGGTATGATGTTGTTGTTATTGGCTGTCCCCTACCTGAATTACCTAGTTCAGCATAAAAATGTTGTACCAATCATAGGCACCACTTTAGAAGTGATCATCACCACAAGATCACGAGAAAACGGCCAGGATAGCAGAAGACCTTGAATTCAGCTCAAATGCTTAAAGACAGACAACTCCCTAAGTACAACCCTGAATACAGCTGTTGAGATTGATGTGACATCATTGAAGTCCTGAATCGGCTGGAATTAGGTTGAAGAATGAACTAAAATAAGGAAGATTCAGTTCAAAAAGATTTCCAAACATAAAATCATTTCCAGAATTCCAGTTCAGATTAAATCTAGCCACATAAGCTGAAATTTACCAGTAGCTATTTTTCTCCATCTTAAATTTTTTACATCAAGGAGAAGGCTACAGGTTACTCAGATAATCCATTATTTTGTTATTCACTATCCATAATCCCTACTTCCTAAGTCAACGCGTCCAGGAACCACGATTTGTACATTTTATCTAGTTAATAAATTCCCCCATCAAATCACTACTTGCCTATTCTAAAAGCCCAACTTGGTTTTCCAAGCAAAGGGCAGGTGACAGAAAGTTGTTTAAATTCGCCTGACACCCCCCCCCCACCCCCCACCCCACCCCAACCATAAAAAAAGGAAAAAAGACAAATGAAGAAAATATGGGACAAAGGATTGTCTTACAAGCCTATCAGTGTAGCTATTTTCATCTTCCCCACGAAAAGAAATTTAGAGAACAATTACCACATTCAGTTTTACAACAATCATATGATTGAAAAAACTAATAACATAATCTTTGAGTTTTTAATGTTTAAAAAAATCTTATTATTTAATAAAGAAAAAGAAATGATCACCCAAGAGAACATGTCAAAGTGGTTTCGACCAACTTACAGGAACAGGGGAATACCATCAAGGTGCCAATTGGAAGCACTTTCTATGAGAGTACCCCCTCAAGCTGCTCAGGTTAATTCTTGGATTTCTCATATCATGGAACTTTCAGAAGCAAAATATTGAGGGAAAATCAACAAACTAACTAGCTATTCCTACTAATCATACAAAGTGGGGCGGTCATGTCCTCCACCCCCACCCCCAC
>DF358629.1:7893-19878 GCA_000787875.1 Solanum virginianum
CCTGAACAAATATATACAATGCAATGAATGAATATATACCAAAAGTAGGCTTCGAAATATGGTGAGCACTCCAAATAGCAGAAGGGTGTCCTAAATCGGTGGATCACCAAACTGTGCGTCGGTACCTGCAGGCCTGAAACGCAGCCCCAGAAGAAGGGGGTCAATATGAAAATTGTACTAAGTATGCAAAGCAGAAGATACATAATATAAATTTGAGTAATAATCGAAACAGAAGTATGGAAGGTAAATACAGATCCAAATATATTAAAATATTTACTTTCAAAATACAAATCATGCATAGGACATAGGAAATATGGTCGCCTGCCCATCAATGGCGCCATAACACAACATAATACCAAAAAGTTTCAAATCTCCGAATCCCCATCACATATCACAACACAACATAACGCCAAACACAACACAATGCCAAACACAGTATAACACAGAGTATATCATAATGCGCACGACAACCAACCGGCCCGGGAATCGGTGAACGATAACATAGTAGTAGGCAAGAGCGGAGTAGTGAGTGATCTTATATATAAAATCATTGTCACAAATCCAAAAGATAAGTAAAATAGTCATATTTGAAATCAAAAGAATAATTATTACATATTCTTTCAAAAGTTATCAAAATTACATAAAAGGTCATTGCGGGACCCACGGACCAGTGGAGACCCGAGCTGGCCCATCCTTTGGAGAATATACTAAGTCTAGATCATACAAGCTCCTATGATAATTTCAAAACAATCCGAGCTTTTTTGCAAAAGTTATGGGCATTTGTAGGTTTAGAATCGTTAAAGAATAAGTGCTTTTAAAACTAATCATCTTTCATGTACCCTTTGCAACTTCTGAATTCCAAGGACAAAAGGATTAATGTTATGACATATTAATACAAGAATACCAAGGAACAAATGCAGACTATAAACATGCTCGGATTGCGAGAATAGAGTTTCCTCGGGGCTCGTATCATAGCATATTTTAACTAAGGCATGCCGAAAAGGAAGGTTGCTTTACATACCTCAAACGCTCTCCAATCTAATCCAAATGCATGCTAAATCCAACTCACACTTTAGGCTGCCTAAGGTCTACAAACAAGTCATAAAATGCCAAACATTAGCTAAAGACTTTTTGGGCATTAAATTCCAAATTTGCCCTTAAAGCTATAGAAATTTGGGCAGCATTTCCCCTGAAAATAGGCCACCCCGAGAATTCAACTCGGCCAAATCAATAAACAACAACAACAACAACATCAACCAACCTAGTAACATCAACAACCAATCCAAAAGGCAATACAACAATAATAGCTCTCTTTTTATCATTCAACAACATTTATAAATTTGATTCAACTGCTTACCTTTAAGCCAACATCGATACTTACACTCAAACACTAACCCGAATCCATACTAACAATATTTAAAGACATAAGAAATTCACATAACACTTCGAACAATCCAAAATTTTCTGTAATCTAGCCAAGAACAACCCATAAACCCGAGAACCCTAAAGACATTCTAAGCAATTCACATAACACTTCCAACAATCCAAATTTTTCTCCAATCTAGCCAAGAACAGCCCTTAAACCCGAGAACCCTACTTTTCACATTCCCCATTCTCAAATCATGATTTGCACCCACAATTCACATTCTAACAATGCTATTCTCATTCTTATACAAATTATATTAGATATGAAATAACCTCCAAATGAGTCTGCAACAATTACAACATCAATTTGAGCCAATAAATATTCATTTCCCACATAGAATTCATAACGACGACGACTAAAACATTAAGCGATATTCATTCATTCATTGTCATATAATGTGACCCATTTTTGGCTAGCACATCAACATACACATATGGATGATTCTCCACCATTCCTTCACCCTACAATGGTCATATATATTAACTAGGAATTAATTCATAGTTTCAACATAACACATCACAACACAACACACACATACTTACACGGCTCAAGCACCTTACACAAAACTCACTTCCAACACTCCATATTTTGTGATTTTCTTCCACTTTAACATACTACAACATGCTTACAACCTTTATAACACATAAAATAAGATCAAATCTTACCTTTTCTCTCTAATTCCACAATAGGCTAGGGTTTCCAAAGGTAAAAAATAAATGGTTAATCACTCCAACGATACCTCCATGCTGCTTAGGGGCCTCAATATAGCGGGTCTACATCAACAATTAATTTTTGGAGTGGCTAGAAATGATCCTCAAATTTTTTTTCTTTCTTCTTCTCCTGGGCCGAACCTCTTGGAACTTTTTTTTCAACTTTTTGAGTTTGTTTTTTTTTCTTTCTCTTTCTAATTGTTGGATATAAAGGGAATATAGTGGTCATTTCCCACTCCATGTGTTGTTCCAATTAAAAGTTGACACAAAATTGTGTGGGCATCACTTTAATGCCACATGGCAAGGGCCAAATAATTCAAGATTTCCAACTTCCAATTAATTCTAATTTTGGTCCCAAATTTTCCTAATTTTTCCATACCAACAAAATTTATGAACAACTTATGTCTCCACATAAAATCAAAGGTCAAAAATCCCAACTTTGTATCCTGGAATAGTTTTGTCCTTAACTTATCATAGTTAATCCAGATTGTTCCAATACATGAAATACGGGTTCTAACAGTGTGACAATCCATAATAATGTTTGTCTCATCTTACATATGTAAAATGTTCTATATAAACATGTTTTACTCCAAGCATCATTCATGCATGTTATATTGTTATTATGCTATCCATTGCTTATAATGTTGCATTTTGCGCATATTACCCATCTCTTATTGCATTCCATCCTACGTACTTAGTACATTCAAATGTACTAACGCATATTCTATGCCTACATAATGTTACTATGTAGGAATTGAAGCTCCTCACAATCATCCTCATTCTCCCCGTGGCTAGTATAATCTTTTCAAAGAATGTTTGGAGAGTCCTCAACTCTGGGATTGTATCTCTTATTCTTATGTTATGTAAAGACTCTCTTTATCTACTTATATGCTTTTGACTATGATGATGTGCCCAGAAAGTTATCTTAGCTGCTGCTCGATCTAAGTTTAGAGATGTTACTGGACAAGTTAATTATTATGCTTGATCATTGACTCTCCTAATAGTTTGTATTATGAAAGACTTCCCTTAGTCCTTTTGCCCTTATTTTTTTTATCTTATTGTTGTTTAATTGCTTTTGCGACCAAGGGATGTGTAATGATATGTTAAGAGACTTGATTTGGTCCCTTTGGGTTCCCCATTAGCCATGTAATGTCTAGGCCTTAGGCTTGAGTCATGACAAACCTAGTATCAGAGCACTAGATTGTTAATAGTCCTCGATATCTAACATACCGCATCGATTAGAGTCTTGTTCATAGTTGTGTTATGCACCACAACTATGAGCAAGAAGTTGTGAGGCATTTTAGAAAATGTTTCCCTTCTTCGTGATCTATGTTGTGCTATATAAGTTAGGTAAGCTTCCCCTTCTAACGAATGTTCTTTGCCATTTTTAGATTATGCCTAACACAAGAGGAAGAAGAGCCCATACTCCTAAAGAATAAGCGGCTCATGGAGAGCTCCGGGATGTTCTCACCTTGCTAGCTCAAGCCATGGCTAATCAAGAGGGCCAAGTGCCTTATGCTCCAACTACACATCTAGGGTAAGGGATTTCGTGAGGATGAATCCACTAGAGTTCTATGGGTCTAAAGTGGATGAGGACCCTTAATAATTTATTGATGAAGTGTACAAAGTGTTGGCTATTATGGGTGTTAGGCCGGAGGAGGAGGCGGAGTTAGTGGCTTACCAACTTAAGGAGGTGGCTAAAATATATTTTACCCAATGGAAAAAGGAGAAGGGGAACAATAATGTGATACTTTGGGAGGCATTTAAGGCGGCGTTTCTCAACCGGTAGTTTCCTCTTAAGCTAAGGTAGGCCAAAATGATAAAGTTCATGAATTTGAAGTAAGGGTCTATGAGTGTGAGGGAGTATATCCTCTAATTCAACCAACTCTCTAAATATGCTTAAACTTGGTTGCCGATCCAATGTCTAGAATGAACAAATTTGTGATGGGTGTATTCAATTTGGTGAATGAGGAGTGTCGCTTTGCTATGTTAATTAATGACATGGATTTGTCCTATGTAATGACATATGTCAAACAAATAGAGGGGGAGAAGTTAAGGAAAAAGAGCAGTGGTGAGGGAAAGAGGGCCCATTTTGAGGGTATGTTCCGAACTCCCAAGGGTGGCCAGTTTCACCATGTCCAAGGGTCTTCTCATCTTCCTAGTGAGAGATTTGGTATGGACTACCCAAGGCCCCAAGGAGGTGGCAGTGTGGTGCCTAGACCTATCTGTCCAAGATGTGGTAGAAGCCTTGATGGACCATGTTTGAGGGACACTAATGCTTTCAATAGTTGTGAGGAAGTTATTCATAAGAAGGTTAATTTCCCTCAGAATAAAAACAAGGGTAAAGATGTTCATCCACAAGGTCGGGGTGTTTGGAGAGGAGGCCAAAAAGGTGGTGCCCCAAGGAACAATTGGTTCTATGCATTTCAAGGGAGGTAAGGGGTCATAAAGTGCCTAATGTCGTCACCGGTATGTTAAAAGTCTTTGATTTTGATGCGTATGCATTGATAGACCCATGTGCCTCTCTTTCTTTTGTTACTCCTTTTATTGCCAAAAAGATTTATGTTGAGCCCGAATTAATGTGTGAGTCTTATGAGGTGTCTACTCCCATTGGTGTATTTATTGTTACTAGAAAGGTCTATAGAACTTGTCCCATTTGTCGTGCATAAAATGTTGCCTTGTGATCTTGTTGAGTTGGATATTGTGGATTTTGATGTCATTCTTGGGATGGATTGGTTGCATACATATTATGCCTCTATTGATTGTAGAACTCGTAGGGTAAAATTACAATTCCCAAAAAACCTATCCTTAAGTGGGAGAGTCATGATGTGGTGGTCAAGGATAGGTTTATCTCTTACAGTAAAGCCCAAAAGTTGATCTCTAAGGGGTGTCTCTATCATCTTGTGAGGGTTAGGGATGTTGAGTCCAAAGTACTTCCTATAGAGTCAATTCTGGTGGTAAATGAGTTTCTTGATGTCTTTCCAAATGACCTTCCCGGTGTTCTTTTCAAAAGGGAAATAGACTTTGGTATAGACCTCTTTATCAATACTCAACCCATTTCTATGCCCCTTTACCGTATGGCCCAGTGGAGTTAAAGGCGTTGAAAGAGCAATTGAGGAATTTGTTGGAGAACGGATTTATTAGGCTTAGCCAATCACCTTGGGGTACACCAGTTTGTTTGTGAATGAGAAAAATGGGTCCCTTAGAATATATATTGACTACTGGCAACTTAATAGAGTCACCATATTGAATAAGTACCCTCTACTAAGGATTGATGATCTATTTGACTAACTTCAAGGGGCTAGTCACTTCTCTAAGATTGATCTTCAGTCCGGATATCATCAAGTGAAAGTGAGGGAATGTAACATTTCAAAGATAGTTTTTCAGACTAGATATAGGTATTATTAATTTGTGGTTATGTCTTTTGGGTTGACCATTGCACCAGCTATCTTCATGGATATTATGAATAGGGTCTTTAAACCCTACCTTGATTTGTTCATGGTGGTTTTCATAGATGATATTTTGATCTATTCCCATAGGTAGGAGGAGCATGTGGCTCATTTGGGGGTAATGTTGCAAAAATTGAGGGAAGGGAAGTTGTATTCTAAGTATGAAAAATGTGAATTTTAGTTGAAGGAGGTTACCTTTATAGGTTATGTGGTGTCGGGGTATGGTATTAAAGTGGATCCTAAAAAGACGGAAGTGAATAGAAATTGGCACCCCATCGGACATTAGAAGCTTCTTGGGCTTAGTGGGTTACTATCAGAGGTTTATGAATGGGTTCTCTTCTATTTCTTCTCCCATGACTAAGTTGACCCAAAAGAAAGCTAAGTTTGTGTGGACTGCTGAATGTCAAAAGAGTTTCCAAACCTTAAAGGATAAACTTGTGTCTGCTCCTATGTTGTCACTATCTGAAGGGTTAGAAAGGTCTGTTGTGTATTGTGATGCCTCACAAATTTGTTTGGGTTGTGTTTTGATGCAAAATGATATGGTGATAGCCTATGCTTCTAGACAACTCAAGGTGCATCAAAAGAATTATCCTTGTAACACCTCACATCTTACAATACTAGTACTATGCAAATGAAACGTGATATGGCTTTTCAAATTAGCGCCAATTCTTAAAAGTGCTTGAATCTCAAATTAGAGGGTGATATGTATGTCTAACACTGAAGAGGGTCAAACGCAAATAAGTTTTAAGTCAAATTGAAGAGATCACAACCTTAAACAAGGTGAAGAAGTGAGGTGCTTGTAGGACTTAGGAACATAGCAGGAGAGTCACCTATTTGCTTAGCTTAAATTTTCTAGATAAAAGAAGATGAGGCCCGACGTTGAATTTGTCCAAGTTCGACAATGAATAAAGTCTGTATTAAGAGTGTAACTTTAGCCTATGTTTTACCATCCTAAATGGACAATACTTATAACCAAAGATGAATAATAAAAGGGCCCAAGTACATCACAACCCACTTGACTAATTGGACCCAAACTAAGTGAAGAGGAATTAGGAAAATGGGCAGCCAAGGCCCATCAACATTGACACCCATTTAGGCCCAAGTGTGAGGGTTAAGCTGCTACACCACTAGCTTATTAATATATGCTAGTATATGGTCAAATGTTCAAGAGAAAGTCATCCAAAGTGACCCTTTAAAAGGGCTCAAAAACAGCCCCTTAAGTCATTTCACTTTGGAACAATTTTTAAAGACTTTTTTTTCTCTTTACTTCATTTCACAAGGCAGCCAATACAATCCTCTAGGGTTTTTGAAGGAAACTTGAATTTGAAGGATAAGGTAAGTGAAATTATCCATGTATTTGTTATACTTATCCCATGATAAACAAGAAATATATGCTAGTTATGCTTGTAAACAAAGGTCGGGCACCATGTGTTTAGAAAGTTGCTGCATACTTACCTTTTTTTAATTACTTATCTATGGTTTCTGGGATGTATTATGAAGAGAAGTTGATGTTCTTAACATGGTTTAAGTTATGGATATTAATCTAAGGTTGCTACCCTTATTTTGTTTCAATTAAAAACATGTTTTATTGTGCTATCTTAAGTGTGATTTTGATTGGAACTTGTGGGCTGATGGATGGAAGGCTATTTCCTCACATCCTTCATGATTACTTTGGTACTATTATGAGACTATTTTAAGGCTGTTTTTCTATATATATATGATGAGGACATTTTGGGTAAAGTTGAAATAGGTTTGGAATTGTTGACGTCAATATGCTGCGAAGGGATGTAACGTTATGCCACCCATTTGTATGTTGTGTAGAATTGTTATGTGTTTTGCTTTGTGGGCTATTGTAAGACTGTTATGGCACTAAAACAGGCTGCACATGATATGTATATGAGAATGTGTATTACAAAATACGATTAGGGGCAGAAAGGTTAAAAGAATACACTCGATTTTATAGTTATCCATTTGGTGGCCGCATGTTGTTTTTTAATGATATTGGGCTTCCAAGATGTGTCTATTGGCTCTAATGCAAGTTTTATTACCTACTATGTTGTAGATAAATTGTTTGAGGAAGGGAAGGTTATCTCGAGGTAATAGCGAGGTATGTAAGGCTACTTGATTTCATATTAGATGACATGAAACATAGAATAGAGATGGTATAATCAAATGATTGGGGTCCGGAGTGTTGAGGTATGTAAGGCTACTTAATTTCGTATTATTTGGCATGAAACATAGATCCCTCTTTTGGCCCATAAAGGCACTTACCAACTCTGACACAACTATTAACTGTGTCTCAACTCTTTCACATGTTCATATGCTCTCATGCATAGACACCTTTAAATCTGCATACCAACTTGGATATCAAGATACACGAGTTCGTTCTACTAAATACAGTCTATATGTTGTTCTACCTCCTATGCATTTCATTATTCGTGTAACCTACTCCTTTCATTATGGTGTCTTTTATAATTATTTACATATCATATGTTGTATCTACAGTCCTAAAACTCCAATATTATGAGCACCAAAAGAATCATGACTAATTGGACTAAAAGATAAAGTATATTGCTTATTGACGGGTGGTAACCCAAGGGGTAGAAGAATCACCTAGCCAGGGTTGATCCTCCAATATTATGAGCACCAAAAGAATCATCTCAAAAGTAATTAAAAGATAAAGTATATTGCTTATTGACGGGTGGTAACCCAAGGGGTAGAAGAATCACCTAGCCAGGGTCGATCCTATCCCAGGGGTAGCCCAAGGGGTTAAAGGAAAATCCTAGACAGGGCTGATCTTGATATAGATTTACCAATAATCAGCTGGTCATTTGTATTACGTGCTATGCACAGATTATACAATAAAGTAATAAAATGAACATAAAGTACAGGATCCGACAGTATGACTAAGGGTGATCTCTTATCCTATGGCTTTTTATTAGCGCCAATTTTTAAAAGTGTTTGAATCTCAAAATTAGAGGGCGATATGTATGTTTAATGCTTAAGAGGGTCGAGCGTAAATAAGTTTTAAGTTAAATTGAGGAGATAAAAAACTTAAATGAGGTGAAGAAGTGAGGTGCTTGTAGGACATAGGAAGCTAGAAGGTGAGACACCTATTTACTTATCTTACATTTGCTAGCTAAATAGAGACGAGGCCCGATGTCGAATTTGTCCAAGTCTGACAATTAATAAAGTCTATGCTAAGGGTGTAACTTTACCCTATGTTTTATAATCGTAAATGGACAATACTTATAGCCAAAGATGAATAATAAAAGGGCCCAAGTACATCACAACCTACTTGACTAATTGGGCCCAAATAAGTGAAGAGGAATTAGGAAATGGACAGCTAAGGCCCATCAACTTTGAGAGCCATTTAGGCCCAAGTGTGAGGGCCAAGCTGCTGCACCACCAACTTATTAATATGTGCTTATATGTGGTCAAAATTTCAAGAGCAATTAGGCCAAAGTGAGCTTTTAAATGGACTCAAAAATAGCCCCTTAAGTCATTTTACTTTGGAACAATTTTCAGCTTTCCTAAAGACTCTTTTTTCTCTTTATTTCACTTCACAAGGTAGCCAATACAACCTTCTAGGGTTCTTGAAGGAAACTAGAATCATGAAAGCTAAGGTAAGTGGAAATATCCATGTATTTGTTATACTTATCCCATGACAAATAAGAAATATATGCTAGTTATGCTTGTGAACAAAGGTCGAACAACATGTGTTTAGATATTTACTGCACACTTGCCTTTTTTTTAGTGACTTCTTTATGGTTTGTGGGATGTTTTATGAAGAGAAGTTGATATTATAAACATGGTTTAAGTAATAGATATTAATCTAAGGTTGCTAGCCTAATTTTGTTTCAATTAAAAACGAGTTTTATTGTGCTATCTTAAGTGTGATTTTAATTGGAACTTGTGGGCTGATAGATGGAAGGCTATTGCCTCACATCCTTCATGACTACTTTGGTACTATTATGAGACTATTTTAATGCTGTTTTTATGTATAGATGTGTTGAGGATAGTTTGGGTAAAGTTGAAACATGTTTGGAATTGTCGACGTAAAAATGTAGTGAAGGGATTTAACGTTATGCCGCCCATTTGTATATTATGTAGAATTGTTATGTATTGTGCTTTGTGGGCTGTTGTAAGACTGTTATGGCACTAAAACAGGCTGCACGTGATATGTATATAAGAATGTGTATTAGAAAATATGATTAGGGGTTTAAAGGTTCAAAGAATATGCTCGGGTTTATAATTATCCATTTACTGCCCGTATGTTCTTTTCCTTATGAGATTGGGCTACCAAGATGTGTCTATTGGCTGCTAATTCTAGTTTTATTGCCTACTATGTTGTAGATAAATATTTGAAGGAAGGGAAGGTTATCTCGAGTTAATAGAAAGGTCGTACAGCGAGGTATGTAAGGCTACTTGATTTCGTATTATTTGTCATGAAACATAGATCCCTCCTTGGCACATAAAGGCACTTACCAACTCCCACACAACTATTAACCATGTTGAACACTTTCACATATTCATATGCTCCCACACATAGTCACCTTTAAATCTGCATACATACTTGGATATCAAGATACACAAGTTCGTTCTACTAAATAAAGTCCATGTGTTTTTCTACCTCCTATGCATTTCATTATTTGTGTAACCTACTCCTTTCATTATGGTGTTGTCTTTTATGATTATTTACATGTCATATGTTGTATCTATAGTCCTACAACTCCAATATTATGACTACTAAAAGAATCATCTCAAAAGTAATTGAAAGATACAGTATATTGCTTATTGATGGGTGGTAACCCGAGGGGTGGAAGAATCACCTAGCCAGGGTTGATCCTATCACGGGGGGCAACCTAAGGGGTTAAAGGAAAAGCCTAGCCAGGGCCGATCCCGATATAGATGTACCACTAATCAGCTAGTCGTTTTTATTACATATTGTGCACAGATTATACAGTAAAGGTAAAGTAATAAAAAGAACATAAAGTATAGGATCCCGCAGAATAACTACAGGTGGTCTCTTATCCTACACTAGTGCATAGTTTCATTTCAGTTGTTACTTCATATACAGTATTTCCTGCCTTACATATTGACAAGTGAAGAGGTTGTGGAACCCGCAGAATGACTAAGGGTGGTCTCTTATCCTACACCAGTGCATAGTTTCATTTGAGTTGTTACTTATATTTAGTATTTCCTGCCTTATATATTTAGTACATTATTTCATACTGACGTCCCTTACGGGGGACCTGCATTTCATGTTGCAAGTACAAGTGCTAGTAGATCTTCCTAGTAGGAGTACAAGATATCTAGCTATTGATACCAAGTTCTTGGTTGCTTTGGAGCTTTGTGTGTCTAGAGCTTATATTTTTGTATTGTATAGTTAGTCGAGGCGGGGCCTATCCTAACCCTTATCAAATACTTTTCCTTATCTAAAGGCTTTGTAGACTATGTAAATTAAAGTTTGGTCATGTCTCTTACTTTAGACAACGTGGCCCCAACGGCCTAGCCATATGTATTTCTTTTTAGCTTGTTATTACTGTGTACTTTCTTAAAGGCATATTGAATGAAGAAATCCCTTACAATATATATAGAAAGCACATGGACACAAGTTGATTCTCCTGAGCCTTATTGGCAACGGGTGCCAGTTTACCTTAACGGGTCTTTGGGCGTGACAGTCCTACGCATGATCTTTAATTGGCTACCATGGTGTTTGCTTTTAAAATTTGGCATCACTATTTGCACGGGGTGCATATTGATATGTTTACCGATCATAAGATTCTCCAATATGTGTTCACTCAAAATGATTTCAACTTGACACAAAGAAGGTGGTTAGAACTTCTTAAGGATTATGATATAAGTGTGCATTATTAACCTGATAAGGCTAATATTATCGTCGATACTTTGAGTAGGATGTCTATGGGTAGCTTAGCTCATGTTGATGATGGAAACAAGGTGTCTAGAGTGGTCCATCAGTTGGCCAAATTGGGGGTTAGGTTGGAAAAGGTTGATAATGGTGGTATTGTAGTTGTTGATGGTTCAAAATCTTTCTTAGATGATGAGGTAAAAGCAAAGAAAGATCTTGACCCCTCCTTGTTAGAATTTAATGCCTTGGTGAGAGATGGCAAGGTGCAGGTTTGCTCCAAGGGGAAGATGGTGCCCTTAGGTACCAATGAATGTTGTGTCTGCCTAATGTTAATGGTTTAAGAGAGAAGATTCTTGATGATGCTCATAATTCTTCCTATTCTATTCACTCTAATTCTACAAAAATGTATAGAGATTTGAGGGATGTGTTTTGTTGGGGAGGTATGAAGAAAGTCATTGCCAAATTTGTTTCCGGTTGTCATAGTTGCCAACAAGTCAAAGCCAAACATCAAAGGCTGGGTGGCCTAAC
>DF358629.1:20340-51873 GCA_000787875.1 Solanum virginianum
GTTGGATGGTTTGAGGTAGGGGAAATGGCATTATTAGGTCTGAATCTGGTCATGGAGGCTCTGGAGAAGGTAAGGTTGATTAGGGAAAGGTTGAAAATAGCCAAAACCCATCAAAAGTCCTATACCGATGTGAGGAGAAGGGATCTTTAATTTAAGATTAGTGATTGGGTCTATTTAAAGGTATCACCCATGAAGGGTGTGGTTCATTTTAGTAAAAAGGGAAAATTGAGTCAATGATATGTGGGTCTTTATAGGGTGTTGAGGAGGATTGGTAAAGTAGACTATGAGTTGGAGTTGCCCAGTGAAATGGACTTAGTTCATCCAGTATTTCATATACCCACATTGAGGAAGTGTAGGATGACCCTATTGCTATTGTCCCATTGGATATTATGGGTGTTATTGAAGATAACTTGACCTACAAAGAGGTTCCAGTAGAGTTATTGGACAGACAAGTGAAGAGGTTGTGGAACAAGGATATGGCTTCCGATAAGGTCCTTTGGAGGAATTAATAAGTTGAGAGTGACACATAGGAAGCCGAGGAAGACATGCAAAGACAATATCCCTATCTTTTCCATTCTATCCAAGCCTAAGGTACTAATTCTAACTTCTTTATGTGATTTCAAGACTTATGGTATATCCCTTATATCATTTGTATGCATTTATGTTTATATTGACAAATTCATTGTGATTTTGACACTTATGTTGAGATTTTTGAAAATGATGTTTAAGTGCACTGTTGCATTCTTATTGGGGCTGATTTCTTCATGATTATCCTTCTTATAAACATTTATTTGGCACTCGGGGATGAATGTTCCTAAGGGAGAGATATTGAAACAACCCCAATAAGTGCCTGAAAATATGCATTGGAAGTGCCCATAATCGTAATTCCCATATATCTCAAATTTTGTATGTGATATAAAAAATCAGACTCATATTATTGTTCAGCGGGAAAAACTAAGTGGGGCATAGGTCTAACCATGATTTTAGAGCAACCATAGCAAAATTTGATTATCCTAAGTTTGTACAAAACAGTGGGGGTGCACGATGGTACCATGACTCGGACCCATCCCGGACCTATGTATTTTGTTCCAGTTTTCTCACTTTGGTCCAAGGCTTTGGGGTCTTTGTCCTAAGCCTTCCAATATGTTAAAACACCTTTACTTAGTCATATTTCAACACCATATCATATAAGACATTTCCCAATACTCTCTCACACACTTACACAAGTATCTCTATGCCAAATCTCATTACGAATCTTAAGGAATTCACTCAAGCTTTAAGTTCTCATCTTAATTTTCATTAAGGAATTCTCCAAAGTTAAGGTATGTGGCCTTCAACCATTGGGTCCTCTCACCCATGATGCCTAAGCTTCCTTTTTACTTAAATTGCACATTTCTAAGTTGATTTACTTATGGGTCTTACTTATTATGAATTTGACTATGAACCAAGTTGGTGTTTCACAAACGTGTGACTATTTAAGCATGTTTTGAGCTATGAATCTATGATCTGTCTTGAGATTTAATGAAGGGTTTTGATGTATATTGCATAAGGGTATTACCAAGTATTGGTGGGTTGATTTACTCCAAGTTTTCTTACATGATTTCACTCTTGAATTACATGGTTTTACACTAGCATTACACATTAGCCAACTGTTTAACAAAATCTCCAGTTTTAGATTCTTGAGTTATTGATGATCTATTATATGACCTATGGCTTGCATGATTTTATGATGTTGAAAGGAATGTTTATATGAGTTATTTCCATGAAAACTACTTATAGTATTGTAAGTTAACCATGCCTACTTGAGGAGGTGATGCCTCAATCACCATGGGTGGGAGGGTGATACAACCACCAACCTATTGAGGGGTTGATACCTCAGTCACCATGGGTGGTAGGGTGATACCCACCAGCAACCAATTGAGGGGTTGATACATTAATCACCATGGATGGTAGGGTGTGATAATCGATCATAATTTGGTCTCCTTTTACATATGTAATATGTTCTATATAAGCATGTTTTATTCCAAGCATCATTCATGCATGTCATATTGCTATTATGTTATCAACTGCTAATGATGTTGCATTTTGCCTATATTGCCCATCTCTTGTGGCATTGCATCCTACTTACTTAGTACATTAAAATGTACTAACGCATATTCTATGCCTACATGATGTTACCACATAGGAACTGAAGCTCCTTTCGATCATCCTCAGTCCTCCCTATGGCTAGTACTATCTTCTCAAAGCAAGTTTGGTGAGTCCTTAAATCTGGGGATGATATCTTTTTTATTATGTTATGTAAAGACTCTCTTTATGTACTTTTATGCTTTTGACGTTGAGGGTGAACTCAAAAAGTTGTCTTGGCCCTTGCTAAAATGACCCTAAAAAGTGCTCGAAATGCGCCTCGAAAGTGCCTAAAATTGTAATTTTTATATATCTAAAAATCTATTTTTGAATTCAAAAATTCTACTTCATATTCTTGTACAAGGGGTCAATTCGAGTGGGAAATGGGTCTAACCTAAATATTAGAGCAACTGTATCAAAATTCAAAAATCACAAAAATGTGATTTAGGAGGGTCAACTTTAATAGGGAATATCTCTTACTACACAAATCACTGGGTGACCTATGACATACCAACTTAAAGCTCTTTGAATTATATTTTCAACACACTTAGTTTCACCACATTCCAAGTTCGGATGAAGAATTTATGCTCATTTTCGTAAAACTTGTATATGTAGAAATACAAATTCCAGTCAGTAATCCGCATCACTTCTGCGACGCTGGACAGTGTTATTTTGGTCCTATTTTCTTGATTTCGGTCCAAGACTTTCACATCTTGGGCTGAAGGGTTCCCATACTTGAAAATACCTATACTTAGCCTTATTTCACCCTCATATCATCCTAAACATTCCCTATACCCACTCAAACATTTAGACTAGTATTTCTCTCAAGATTTAAGTCTTAAAACTCAAGACCAATCTTAAGGATTTCATCAAAAATTTCATTCAAGTTTCAAGTCTCCATCTCCAAAGCTAAGGTATGTGGGTTTCTATCATGGGTTCTTTTCACCCATGATACCTAAGTCTCCTTTCACTCAAATTACATGATTTAAAGTTTATTTACAAATGGGTCTTCCTTATTATGAAATTCACTACACGCTATGTTAATGCTATGTGTAATTGTGATTGTTTTGCTATGTTGTGAGTTATAACTCTTTGACATATTGTAAGATTTAAGAAGGTGTTTTGATGTATATTGGTTGAGGGTGTTGCAAGGTGTTGACTTATAATTTTACCATGGATTTTCTTGCATGATTTCATCTCTATATTTCATGGTTTTATACTAGTATTATACATCTTCTAAGTGTTTGATAAAATGTTCAGATTGGGATTCTTGAGGAGTTGAAGGTCCAAAGCATGAGATATGATATGTTTGACTATATCATGATAAAATGAGCTTATGTATACAATATACTCTATATAAAGTGTTGTATTAGACTAGCCCAATTGGGGGGATAAGAGCTCGGGTAACCCAGGTGGGGGTTTTTACTCATCAACCGATATGGGGATTTATACTCATCAACTATGTGAGGGGTTTATACTTTGCCACCATGGTTATAAGGTATGAGTATCATCAACCATGTGAGGGGTTTGTACCACACCACTGGAATGATGGGGGTGAAACCATCATCAACCAACAGAGGGGCTTGTACCTTGGAAATCTAGCTTGGTCTCTTCTACACATATGAAATCCTATATGAGCATGAGTTACTTAAGCATGTTTTACTTATGCATTGATCACACATGCCATATTTTTATATTATGTCTATTGTCTATTGTTATGCATTTTGATTATGATGTCTATCTCTTATTGTAACTTAAGCATTGATCATATATACCATATTGTTATGTAATGCCTATAGCCTATTATTATGCATTTTGATTATGATGCCTATCTCTTGTTGCATTGCATCCTACATACTTAGTACCTTCAAATGTACTAACGCATATTCTTGCCTACATGATATCACCATGTAGGGATCAAAGCCCAAGTTGATCATCCTCTACCTCCACCTAGCTAGTTTGGTATTACTCAAGCTAGTTAGTGAGTCCTTCACTTCGGGGACCTTAGTCTATGTTGCTCTTATTATGCATTAGGACATTCTTCTTAATGTTCTATTTTGACTATGAGGGTGAGCTCAGTTGCTTGTCTTGGCCACCGCTAGGTTTTATGTCTATAGGTGTTGTTTGACAGGTTGTGTATTATGCTTGAGCTTTGACTCATTTATATTATTCAAGTGTTTAACTCTTTTCCTTAGTCCCAATTCCCCTTGTTATTCCTATCTTTTATTATCATTTTTAATTGCTTCTACGACTAAGGATGTGTAATAATATGTTGTGAGGCTTATTAAGGGTTCTTTCTAGTTCCCCATTTGACGGTCCTGACTAGGCCCTAGGATTGGATCGTGACAAAGATGGTATCAGAGCACTAGGTTGATCAGAGTCCAATACACCACATTGATTAAAGTCTTATACACGGTTATGTTGTGTGCCACAACTATGAGTAGGAGGCTATTAGATGTTTTAGGAAATGTTTCACTTCTTCATGATCTATGTCATGCGATAGAGTTAGATCCCCTAGGGGTTATTACTAACACTTAACCATTACATTTCTGGATATGTCTCAAGATACTCAAGATGGTGATATGTCAAATGTGGTAACAACATTGGCAACGCTACTCAATGAACAAGTGGGTACTCTCGAGACTTATAGTGGTGAGAAGGGAGGTACTGCAGCCAAAAGGGCCTGTAATGGGGGTAAGTTCAAAAGTTCCAAGGGGAGAGATAGAGGTGGTGGTGCCTTATTCTAGGTGCCCAAGGTGTGGTAGAGGCCATGGTATCCCATGTTTGAAGGGTACTAATGCTTGTTATGGTTGTGGGGAGATGGGTCATGCGATAAAGAAGCGTCCTTAAAAGCATAAAAGGTGTGACAATAGGGTGATTCATCCTAGATGCTTGAGATATTGGAGGAGGCATGATGGAACAAGTTTGAGGAACACGATTACATGTTATGGTTGTAAGGAGGTGGACCACAAGATTGTTTATTATCCATATATTCAAAGGAAGGGTAAGGGTGGTCGACCTTTAGATCAGAGTGGTCATGTTGATCAAATGGCTCAAGGAGGGGATAAGCTGCCATGGATTTTCTTGCATGATTTCATCTCTATATTTCATGGTTTTTCATGTTGATCAAATGGCTCAAGGAGGGGATAAGCTGTCCGATGTCATTATAGGTAAGTTGAAGTTTTCTTGTCTTTGTTGTGCATGCATTGTTATTCTCGGTATGCCACTATTTCTTCTCTATTCTTTTTGGTTGCTAGTGATGCTTCTTGTGTGGCTAGGTTGTTGTGTGGACCTTTCGTGTCTATCCTTTTATTGAGCATATGGATGCTAGGAGGTTCATATAAGTGTTGATTCATATTTATATTGCATTAGGTCTTCCCTTATAACTTGTTGGAGTTGGCGGTTGTTTTGATGTTTTGCTCAGGATGGAATAGTTATATGCTTGTTGTGTCTCCATAGATGATATGTCTCATACAGTTAGATTCTGACTCCCTAAAGAACTCATCTTGAGTAGGATGTTGTTAAGTGATATGAAGGGAAGTAGGTCCATTTCATGTCTTAAGGTACAATTGGTCTCTAAGGGGTTACATTTATCATCTTGTGAGAATTAGAGTGTTAAACCTAAGTTGTTATGTCTATAGAATTGTTGTTGTTAGTAGATGAGGCTTTGAATCTCCTTTTCGATATTTTGAATTTTGGGTAGTGTCTTTTGGTTTGACTAGTGCACTGGTTATGCTTATAAGTCATATGAGTAAGATCTTTAGTCCCTACTCTAATAGGCTCATGGTGGTTTTGGTGATAATATAATAGTTTGTGGTCCCTAATGAGGTAATGCATGCGAATCTTTTGAGGGTAGTACTACAAAGTTGAATGAAGAAGGTTGGATGCTAAATAGGAGAAATGGGGATTTTGGTTGTAAGAGGTGATCTTCCTAGGTCGTGTGGTGCTTGGTGATGGTATTAAGATGGACCCTAGTAAGATAAAGGTCATTACAAATTATCCTAGACCTTTACTTCCTTGGGTATTAGGAGTTTCTTAGTTTAGCAGGCTATTAGCGGAGTTTCTGAGTAGGTTCTCTTTTATTATTCCTGCTATGACTTAGTTGACCCTAAGTAAGGCTAGTATTGTGATTGACATTTTGAACAGGGTGATTTGATTAAATCTGGGGGTTCCTATCTCTTGTGTTATTCATTCGTGCTAATAGGATTCATGTGTGTGTCCCGGATGGTTGCATGTGTCTATTATGGCTAGTAAGGGTCTATAAGGGTTGCCCTATATTATCATCACTTGGAGTCTTGTCTTGTGATCTTGGTTGGACTTGGCTTGATGGGTTGGAGGTCTTGGGGTAGTTTGGGCTACTTGCATAGCATGCTTCCAATGAGTGTAGAACCCATAAGGTTGTAGTATGATAGTTAAGGGTAGTCGGTCTATTTGGTCAACTACAATGGGTTAATCATTTGTCTAAGGTTGGTTTGAGGTTCAAGTTTTGTTCTCATGTGTGGAGGAGGGTAGGTGATATTCCTAAAAGTCCTTTTGAAGTAGTAATGATCATTTTGAATATTGGTGGAGTTTTTTGGTTGGCTTATACACCAGTAGTGTTAGTAGTTTCTTGAATAAGGTCTTAAAACCTTACCGTGATATGTTTGTAGTGGTCTCTAGTGATGAGGTATTGATTTATTTTGAACTTGTGAATCATTTGGGGGTAGTGTTGCAAGTCATGGAGGATGAGAGATTATTTGCTAAATATGATAGGTATGCATTGTGGATAGCAAGAAGGTGGTTAGAATTCTTTGAGGATTATGAAAATGAGTGTGCATTAGTTTTTCCCAGTAAGTCTAATGTTGCAGTCGGTGCTCTAGGCAGCCTAGCATGCATTGTTGATGGTGGCAAGGAGGAGAATAGTAGGGTCCATCGATTGGTTATATCAGAAGTTAGGTTAAGGGAAATTGAGCATGGTGGTGTAGCATTCTTGATTGTTCCAAATCTTCTTTAGTTAAGAGGTCTAGATTAAGCAAGGCCTTGATTCTTCCTTATTAGAGTTGGAATTTTTGGGTGGAAATGTGGTAGAGTGGAGGTAGTCTCCCAAGGAGGAAATGGTAGTTTATGGCTATAAGTCGAATTAGTGTAGTTAAGGTTGACAAATGAGTTATGGTTCTGAGTCCTTATAGGATGAAGAGAGAAGTTGGTAAGGTTGCATAAGTTTGGGGATTGCCTGCGGAGAGGGGTTTGGTTAGTTCGGTTCTTCATGATTCTAGGTTGAGGGGACGTGTGGGTAACTGTAGTGCTATAGCACTCTTTGAAATTGTGGGTGATGGTTTAAGGGAAAGTCCCGGTGGAGGTGTTGGATAGATGAGTGTAGAGGTTGATTAATGAGGATGTGGTGTTCATTAAGGCCCTCTTGGAAGGATCATCAAGTCAAGAGTGTCTCCCAGGAACCCGAAGCGGTCTTATGGGAGCGATATTTGTACCTCATTCTCTCTAATCAAGCCTAAGATATCAACTAATTGCTTCATGTGATTCCAATTCCTATGTTTCAGCCCCTATGTCACTCATATGCAGTAAAGTTTAAGTTGGCAAGTTTATAACGATTTTACACTTACGTTGAGATTTTGAAAATGGTGTTTTAAATGTAATGTTGAATTCTTGTTGCAGCGGATTTGTTGATGATCATTCTTGTTTGGTATGGTTCTTTTATATTCGAGGACGAATGTTCCCAAAGGGGATATTGAAACGACCCCAAAAGGTGCCCTAAAATGTGCCTCGGAAGTGCCCAAAATCGTAATTTCTATATATCTAAAATTATATTTGTTATTTCGAAAATCCAACTTCATATTCTTGTTCAGGGGGTCAAATTGAGTGGAAAATGTGTCTAACCCAAATATTAGAGCAACCGTATCAAAATCCAAAAATAGCACAAATGTGATTTAGGAGGGTCAACTTTAAAGAGGAATATCTCTTTCCATACAAAGAACTGGTTGGCCAATGACCTACCACCTTAAAGCTATTTGAATTAGCTTTCAAATTCAATTGGTTTCACCTAATTTTGATTTCAAATAAAGAATTTGTGCTTGTTTTTATAGAACTCGTATGTGTAGAAATATAAATTCCATTGAGTAATCATCATCGCTTCCGCGATGCGGAGCAGTGTTATTTTTGTCCTGCTTTTTTTTTACTTTGGTCCAAGACTTTCCAGTCTTGGGTGTAAGGGTTCCCATACTTGAAAATACCTATACTTAGCCTTATTCCACCCTCATATCATCCTAAACATTCCTCTATACCCACCCAAACACTTAGACTAGTATTTCTCTCAAGATTCAAGTCCCAAAACTCAAGACCAATCTAAAGTATTTCATCAAAGATTTCACTCAAGCTTCAAGTCTCCATCTCCAATCTTCATCAGGTTAATCTCCAATGCTAGGGTATGTGGGTTTCTTTCATAGGTTCCTTTCACCTATGATACCCAAGTCTCCTTTTAGTCAAATTGCATGATTTAAAGTTAATTTACAAATGCGTCTTGCTTATTATTAAATTCACTGCACACTATGTTAAAGCTATGTGAAATGGTGGCTGTTTTGCTATGTTGCAAGCTATAAATCTTTGACCTATTGTAAAATTTTAGGAGGGGTTTTGATGTATGTTGCTTGAGGGTGCTACAAGGTGTTGATTGATGGTTTTATAATGGATTTTCCTACATGATTTCATCTCCATCTTTCATTCTTTTATACTAGCATTACACACCCTCTAAGTGTTTGACAAAATGTCCAGATGGGGATTCCTGAGGTGTTGAAGATCCAAAGCATGAGATATGATATGATTGACTATATGATGATGAAATGAGCTTATGTATATGATATACTCTATATAAAGTGTTGCGTTATGCCATGCAAGATCTGGGGGACAAGAGCCCGGGTAACCGAGGCGGGGGTTTGTACTCCTCAACTGAGGTGGGGGTTTGTACTCATTAACCATGTGAGTGGTTTGTACTTCTCCACCATGGTGATAAGGTGTGATTATTATCAACCATGTAAGGGGTTTATACCACACCACCTGGATGATGGGGTTAAACCATCATCACCTAACCGAGGGGTTTGTGCCTTGGAAATCTAGTTTGGTCTCTTCTACATATATGATATCCTATATGAGCATAAGTTAATTAAGCATGTTTTGCTTAAGCATTAATCATACATGCCATATTGTTATATTATGCCTATTGCCTATTGTTATATATAATATCACCATGTAGGTATCCAATCCCAAGTTGATCATCCTCCTTCTCCACGTGGCTAGTTTGGTACTACTCAAGCTAGTTAGTGAGTCCTCCACTTCGGGGACCTTAGTCTATATTGTATTCTGTATTAAGACATTCTTCTTTATGTTCTATTTTTACTATGAGGGTGAGCCCGATTGCTATGTCTAGAAGTGTTGTTGGACAAGTTATGTATTGTACTTGAGCTTTGACTCATTTATATTATTCAAGTGTTTAACTCTTTCCCTTAGTCCCAATTTCCCTTGTTATAGTTATCTTTTATTGTCATTTTTAATTGCTTCCGCGACCAAGGATGTGTAATGGTATATTATAAGGCTTGTTTGGGGTTTCTTTGAGTTCTCCATTCACTGGTCACGACTAGGATCTTATCTTGGGTCGCTCAAGTCTAGTTTAGAGGTGTTGTTGGATAAGTTATGTATTGTGCTTGAGCATTGGCTCTCTTGATGGTTTGTGTTGTGAAAGACTTTCCTTAGTCTCTTTGCCCTTACTTCTATTCTCTTATTATTATTTATATGCTTCTGTGACCAAGGATGTGTAATAACAAGTTAAGAGTCTTATTTGGGGTTCTTTTGGGTTCCCCATTAGCAATTTCATGTCTAGGCCCTAGGGTTGGGCCGTGATAAACATGGTATCAGTAAACTAGGTTGATAGATCCTCGAAGTCCAATGCACCACATCGATTAGAGTCCTATTCATGGTTGTGAAGTGTGCCATGACTATAAATAGGAGGCTGTGAGACGTTTTAGTAAATGTTTCCCTTCTTCATGTTCTAAGTTGTCCTATAGAGTTGTGTTGAGTTTTGCCCCCTTGATATTGTTCTTTGCTATGCTAGATCATGCTAAATAGTAGAGAAAGACGTGCTCAAACTCCCGAGGAGCAACCTACCAATGGTGAGCTCCGGGATGCTCTTAGTATGCTTGCCCAAGTGGTGGCTAACCAAATACAACAAGGGGCCCAAGCCCCTCATGTTACTACCCCAAGAGCTAGGGTAAGAGACTTCATAAGGATGAATCCTCTAGTTTTCCATAGGTCAAAGGTGGATGAAGATCCACAAGAGTTCATTGATGAGGTCTACAAATTCTTGAATATCATAGGTATTGGGCCGAAAGAAAAGGTGGAGTTGGCTGCATACCAACTCAAGGGGGTAGCCCAATTTTGGAATGAGCAATGGAAGAGTAAAAAGGGAAATTAGTATGTGGTGCTTTGGTAGAAATTCAAATTGGCCTTCCTTCATCAGTTCTTCCCTCTTGAGCTTAGGGAAGCAAGGTTGGTGGAGTTCATGAACTTCAAACAAGATGCTATGAGTGTGAGGAGTATGCCCTCAAATTTAATCAACTTTCAAAATATGCTCCTCACTTGGTGGTTGATCCTAGATCAAGGATGAATAAATTTGTGATGGCGTTCTCTGACTTGGTGAGTGAGGAATGCCAGTCCATTTTGCTTATTGGTGACATAGAGTTTTCTCGATTGATGACATATGCCGAGAAAATAGAGGAATACAAATTGAGAAAGAGGCGGGGACATAAGGCCAAGAAGGCCCGATTTGAGGGCAAGTTCTAAAAGGGTGTTAGATTTCAAGGCCCAAGGCCTCCTCATGCTACTAATAGGGGGTTTGTCGATGACTTCCCTAGCCCTCAAGGTATTGTTGGTGTGGTTCCTAATGTTGTGTGTCCTAGATGTGGAGGACGTCATAAAGACCCATGTTTGAGGGGTTTTAATGCATGCTATGAATGTGGGGAGCTTGGTCATGAGAAGATAGATTGTCCAATTAACTATGTCAAGGTTTGAGGTGCAAATGCGGGTGCATTGGGTAGAGGTGGTCCTCAAGGTAGTGTCCCAAGGCATAACAAGTTTTATGCTCTACATGGGAGGCAAGGGGTTGGTGAGGTCCCCGACGTTGTTACAATATGTTAAAAATCTTTGATCTTGATGTATATGCTTTGATTGATCCAGGTGCCATCCTTTTCTTTATTACCTTATTTGTTGCTAACAAGTTCCACGTTGAGTCAGAGTTGTTGCATAAGTCATATGAGGTATCTACTACTATTGGTACATCTATTGTTGCTAGGAGGGTGTATAGAAATTGTCCGGTTTGCATCTTGCATAAAATCTTACCTTGTGATCTGGCTGAATTAGATATGGTTGATTTTGTTGTTATTATTGGGTTGGATTGGTTGCATGCATACCATCCTTCTATTGATTCTAGGACTTGTAGGGTCAAGTTTCAATTTCCAAATGAACTCGTCCTTGAGTTGGAAGGTCATGATATGGTAGTGAGGGTAAGTTGATCTCATGCATTAAAGCCTATAGATTTATTTTGAAGGAGTGTTTCTATCATCTTGTGAGAGTTAATGATGTGGAGTCCAAAGTGCCTTCCATTGAGTCTGTTTCGGTTGTAAATGAGTTTCTTGATGTCTTTCCAAATGACCTTCCCAATGTCCCTCCCGAAAGAGAGATAGATTTTGGCGTAGATCTCCCTCCTGACACTCAACCTATCTTCATTCCCTTTACCGTATGGCCCTGACGGAGTTGAAGGAGTTAAAGGAATAAAGGAACAATTGAAAGATTTGTTAGAAAAGGGATTTATTAGACCTGGTCAATCTCTTTGGGGTGCACCGGTGTTGTTTGTAAAGAAGAAAGATTGGTCACTTAGAATGTGCATTGACTACCAACAACTAAATATGGTTACTATAAGGAATAGATATCCTCTTCCAAGGATCGATGACTTGTTTGACCAATTGCAAGGGTCTAGCTTTTTCTCTATGATTGATCTTTGGTCCAAGTACCATCAAATAAGGGTGAGGGAGCATGATACACCAAGGATGGCCTTCCAAACTAGATATGGGCACTATGGATTTGTGGTGATGTCCTTTGGGTTGACTAATATACTGGCCATCTTCATGGACCTAATGAATAGTGTCTTCAAGCCCTACGTTGATTCCTCTATTGTGGTCTTCATTGATGTTATTTTGATCTATTCACATAGTATGGAAGAGCATATGGGCTATTTGAGGTTGTGTTGCAAAGATCGAGAGAGGAAAGATTGTATGCTAAATATGAAAAGTGTGAGTTTTAGTTGAAGGAGGTTGTATTCTTGGGTTATGTGGTGTCGGGAGATGTATTAAGGTGGATCCTAAGAAGACCGATGTGTTTAGAAATTGGCCTACACCATTGACCCCGTCGGATATTAGGAGTTTCTTGGGCCTTGTGTGTTACTATAAAAGGTTTGTGAATGGGTTTTCCTCTATTGCTTCCCCTATGACAAAACTGACTCAAAAGAAGGTGAAGCTTTTGTGGATCGATGAATGTGAGAAAAGCTTCCAAACGTTGAAAGATAAACTTGTGTCTGTTCCTATATTGTCACTATTAGATGGGCTTGAGGTTTTTATTTATTGTGATGCATCTACAGTTCATTTTGGTTGCGTACTAATGCAAAATGGTAAGGTTATAGCCTATGCTTTTAGGCAACTCAAAGTGCAGGAAAAGAACTACCCTACCCATGATCTTGAATTGGCCGCCGTGGTGTTTGAATTAAGGATTTGGCATCATTATTCATATAGGGTGCATGTTGATACCTTCAACAATGATAAGAGTGTTCAATATGTCTTCACTCAAAAAGATATCAACTTGAGACAAAGAAGGCAGCTAGAACTTCTTAAAGACTATAACATGAGTGTACATTAACATCCGAGTAAGGCAAATGTTATGGCAGATGCTTTGAGTCGGGTGTCTATGGGTAGCCTAGCTCATGTGGATGGTGGTGATAGGGAGATAGCTAGGAAGGTGCATAGATTTTCTATATTGGGGGTGAAGTTAGAAGGTATGGGTAATAGTGTTGTTGTTGTTAATGGTTCTAAATCTTCTTTGGTTGATGAGTTGATAGCAAAACAAGATCTAGACTCCTCCTTGCTTGAATTGAAGGCCTTGGTGAAAGAGGGAAAAAAGAGAGGTTTTTTCCCAAGGGAGATATAGGGCCCTTAAATGCCAAGGTAGGTTGTGTGTGCCAAGTGTTGATGGTTTGAGGGTGAGAATTCTTGATGAGGCTCATAATTCCTCTTATGCTATCCACCCCAGTTCCAACAAAATGTATAGAGACTTGAGGGATGGGTATCGTTAGGGAGGCATGAAGAGGGATATTGCCAAGTTTATTTCCAGATGCCATAGTTGTGAACAAGTCAAGTCCAAACATCAAAGGCTAGGTGACCTAACCTAAGACATAGAGATTCCTACTTGGAAGCGGGAGGTGATTAATATGGATTTCATGGTTTGGTTGCCCAAGACTAGAAAAGGTTTTGATTCTATATGGGTAGTGGTCGATAGGACGACAAAATTGGCTTACTTTCTACCAGTCAAGACTACATATAGGGCTGAAGAATATGCAAGGTTGTACACCCATGAGCTAGTCAGGTTACATGGGGTTTCTTTATCCATCATATCGGATCGGAGTTTATCTACAACAATAGTTATCACACTTGCATCGGTATGACACCATCGGAGGCTCTTTATGGGAGATATTGTAGATCACAGATGGGTTGGTTTAAGGTTAGAGAGTTGGCTTTATTGGGGCCGGATCTGGTTATGGAGGCTCTTGAGAAAGTTAAGATGATTAGGGAATGGTTGAGGACAGCCTAAAGTCATCAAAAATCCTATGCCGATGAAAGAAGAAAAGACCTAGAATTGCAAGTGGGTAGTTGGGTTTATTTGAAGGTTTCTCCAATGAAAGGTGTGGCCCATTTTAGTGAAGAGGGGAAATTGAGTCCAAGGTATTTTGGTACTTATAAGGTGATAAAGAGGGTTGGCAAGGTAGCTTATTAGTTTAAGTTTCCTAGTGAAATGAATTCGGTTCATCCAGTATTCCATGTTTCTATGTTGATAATATGTGTTGGTAATCCTAATGCCATTATTCCTCTTGATGTGGTGAGTGTTGTTGAGGATAATTTAACTTAT
Source organism: Solanum virginianum (assembly GCA_000787875.1). Lineage (NCBI taxonomy): Eukaryota > Viridiplantae > Streptophyta > Magnoliopsida > Solanales > Solanaceae > Solanum > Solanum virginianum. The sequence goes on from DF358629.1 coordinate 34,678, forward strand.
GAGGAGGTTCTGATTCAAATATTAGATAGGTTATCACAAAGATTGAGGAACAAGGAGGTGGCATATGTTATGGTCCTTTCGAGGAACCAACAAGTCGAAAGTGCTACTTGGGAGGCCAAAGCGGATATGCAAAAGCGCTATCCTTATCTTTTCCACTCCACTCAAGTCTAAGGTACTAATTTTAAGTCCCCTCTATTATATCAAATATTATATGTTAGCCCCTATATCATTCATGTGCATTCATGTTTAAGTTGGCAAATTATGATGATTTTACGCCTATGTTGAGATTTTTAAAGTGATGTTTAATTGTAATGTTGCATCAATATTGGGCAATGATTTGCTCATGATTATTCTTGTCTTGTACGTCTCATCTACATTTAGGAACAAATGTTCCCAAGGGAGAGAATTGAAATGACCTAAAAAAGTGCCTAAAAATGTGCCTTGGAAATGCCCAGAATCTTGTTTTTCATATATCTAAAAATCCATATGTGTTTTTCGAAAATCTGACTTCAATTCTTGTTCAGGGGGTCCAAATTGGGGGGACAAGAATCTAACCTCGACTTTAAAGAAATGGAATCAATTTATGAAATTTGCACTTGGTGCAATTTCCAGTGAGGGTCCACTACTTCTCTACGGCCCCAATAGGTGTAAATTCTGCAATGTTTTTCTTAGTCCATGCAGATTTTTCTAAGTGTTGGGAATAAGTTTTTCCGAATGTGTTTTTACCTATACTTAGCCTTATTTCACCCTCATATCACCCTAAACATTTCTCAATACTCCCCAAAACACCTAGCCATATTTTCACTCCAAAATTCAAGACCCAAGGCCCTCATTCGGAACTAAGGATTTCCTTCAAGCTTCAAGCCTCCATTTTCAATCTTCGCCAAAGAGCTTCTCATATAGGGCCCTTAAATGCAGGCCCTCATTCGGAACTAAGGATTTCCTTCAAGCTTCAAGCCTCCATTTTCAATCTTCGCCAAAGAGCTTCTCCAAAGCTAAGGTATGTGGTGTTGAAACATTGGGTCCTTTCACTCATGGTGCCTAAGTCTCCTTTTTGCTAATATTGCATGATTTAAGTTGATTTTATATGTGGATCTTATATATTGAGAAATTTACTGCACTGTGATTTTAGTTCATGAAAGCGTGGTTGTTTTAGCATGTTTTAAGCTCTAACACTTGGATCTAATGTTGGATTTGATGTGGAGTTTTTATGTGACTGTCTCTGGACTATTGCAAGATGCTGATTGATGGTTTTAATACAAACTTTCTTACATGATTTCATCTCTAAATTGCATGATCTTTTACCCCCATTACACACACCCTAAGTGTTTGATAAAATGTCCGGCTAGGGTTTCTTGTGAAAATAAAGGTTCAAAGCATAAGATATGATATGATTGACTATATGATGATGAAATGAGTACTAACTTTGATGAGGGGTTATTACCTCACAAACTAGGGTGATGGGTGCAATCATCACTAACCTAGATGAAGTATTTGTACCTCACACACTAGGTTGATGGGTGCTATCATCACTAAACCCAAGAGGTTTATACCTTGGAAATCTACCTTGGTCTATTCTTCATATATGATATCTTAGATGAGTATGAGTTATTTAAGCATGTTTTACTAGAAACATTGTTCATGCATGCCATGTTGCTAATATACTATCTCTTGTCATGATTATGTATTTTTATCACATTGCCTATCTCTTGTTGCATTGCGTCCCACATACTTAGTACATTCAGATGTACTAACGCATACTCTTCACTACATGATATCAACATATAGGGACCAGTGCTCAAGTTGATCATCCTCCTTCTCCATGTGGAAAGATTAGTTCTACTCAAAGAAAGTTGGGGAGTTCTCCATTTCGGGGAACTTAGTCTATGTTGCTATTATCTATGTATTGAGACACTTTCTTATGTTCTATTTGACTATAGGGTAAGCCCGATAGCTTTGTCTTGGCCCCCGTTCTATCTTAATATTAGAGGTGCTTGTTGGATATGTTGTGTATCTATATATGAGCTTTGACTCTTGTCTCTTGATTATGACATTTATTCAAGCTTTCCCTTAGCCCTATTGCCCCTATTCTTATTCTATATGCCTTTTATATGCTTCCGTGACCAGGGATGTGTAATGACTAAGAGGCTTATTTGGGGTTCCTTCAGGTCCCTCATTATCCATGTCATGTCTAGGCCCTAGGCTTGGGTCGTGAAATTACCATTCCTCCTCAACACTCTATAAGGACCCACAAACCTTGGGTTGAATTGACCTTTCTTGGCAAATCGAAGAACACCCTTCATGGGTGAGACCTTCAAATAGACCCAACGCTTCCATGACCAAATCACTCCCTTATTAGCCTTACCTTCTCCAATGCTTCCATGACCAAATTTGATCGAGCAAAGCCATCTCCCCCACTTTAAACCACCTAATTGGTGATCTACAATGCCTACCATAAAAAACTTCAAAATGAGCCATACCATGGCTTGAGTGGTAACTATTGTTGTAAGCAAATTTAATGAGTGGAAGATGATCATCCCAACTACCTTTAAACTCCAAAACATAACCTCTAAGAATATCCTCAAGAGTTTGATAGTTCTCTCCGCTTGCCCATCCATTTGAGGGTGAAAGGTCATGCTAAGCTTTACCTTGGTACCAAGACGTCTTTAGAAGGACCTGCAAAAATGAGAAGTGAATTGAGCACCACAATCCAAAATGATAGACAAAGGTACTCCATGCAATCAAACCAACTCATGTATATAAAACTTAGAATAATCTTCGGCACCATAAGTAGTTTTGACCGGTAAGAAGTGAGCCAATTTTGTAATTCTATCAACCATAACCCAAATAGAGTAAAAATGTTTTCTAGTCTTAGGAAACCCAACCACAAAATCCATGTTGATTTCCTCCCACTTCCAAGTAGGAATCTTTATATCTTGGGCAAGGCCACCCAACATTTGATGTTGGGCTTTCACTTGTTGGTAATTGTGACATCCGAATATGAACTTGGAAACATCTCTCTTCATACCACCCCACAAATACACTTTCCTCAAATCTCTGTACATCTTTATTGAGCCAAGGTGAATAGAATATGAAACAATTATGAGCCTCATCTAAAATCATCTTTCCCAAGTCATCAATACTAGGCAGACACACTCAAACATTGGTGAGAATCCAATGCGCCGAAGGGCACCATCTCCCCCTTGGGAGAAAACCTCCATCTTACTATCATTCACCAAATTCTAACAAGGCGGGGTCGAGATTTTGCTTTGCCTTCACCTCTTCAATCAAGGATGATTTAGAACCATCAACAACTACTACACTACCATTGTTAACTTCCTCCAATCTAACCCCCGATCTAGGCAACCGATAGACCTCTATAGTAACCTATTAGCCACCATTATCAACATAAGCTCGGCTACCCATAGACACCCTACTTAGAGCATCGGCCATAAGATTAGCTTTGTCAGGGTGATAATGCACGCTCATATCATAATCTTTAAGGAGCTCTAACCACCTTCATTGTCTCAAGTTAAGATCTTTCTGGGTGAACACATATTGGAGATTCTTATGATTGATAAACACATCCACATGGACCCCATACAAGTAATTACAGTAAAGTTTCAAAGTGAGTACCATGGCCACCAATTCAAGATCATGAGTGGAGTAATTCTTCTCATGTACCTTAAGTTGTCTAGAGGCATATGCTATCACCTTAAAACTTTTCATCAAAACATACCCCAACCAATTTTTGATGTATCAGAATACATAACAAACCCTTCCAACCCTTCTGGTAGAGACAAGATAAGAGTGGAAATAAGCTTACCTTTCAAAGTTCGGAAACTCTTTCACACTCATCGGTCCACATAAATTTTGCGTTCTTTTGGGTCAACTTAGTGATGGGAGAAGCAATAAAAGAGAACCCATTTACAAACCTCCTGTAATAACTCACGAAACCTAAGAAACTTCTAATGTCGATGGAGTCAAAGATCTAGGCCATTATCTAATCACATCAGTTTTCATAGGATCCACCTTAATGCCATCTCCCGACACCATATGCCTAAGAAATGCAACCTCTTTGAACCAAAATTCACATTTTTCATATTTAGCATACAATATCTCCTCCTTTAAGATTTGCAATACCACTCTCAAGTGATCCACATGCTCCTCCTCACTATAGGAATAGATAAAAGTATTATCAAATAAAACAACCATAAACAAGTCAAGGTAGGGTTTAAAGACCTTATTCATAAGATCCATGAATATAGTCGGTGCATTAGTCAACACAAAGGACATAACCACAAACTCAAAGTGATCATACCTAGTTTGAAAATTCATCCTGGGAATGTTACACTCCTACACTTTCACTTGGTGATACTTGGACCGAAGATCAACCTTAGAGAAGTGACTAGCCCCTTGAAGTTGATCAAAAAGGTCATTAATCTTTGGTAGAGGGTACTTATTCCTGATGGTGACTCTATTAAGTTGTCGGTAATCAATGCAAATTCAAAGAGAACCATCCTTTTTCTTCACAATAACACTGATACACCCTACGATGACTTACTAGTCTTTATAAACCACTTCTCCAACAAATCCCTCAATTGTTCCTTCAACTCATTCAACTTCATCGGGGCCATATGTCAGGAGGAATAGAAATAGGTTGAGTATCGGGAAGAAGGTCTATACCAAAGTATATTTTAATTTTAGGAGGAACACCGGGGAGCTCATCAGGAAAGACATCAAGAAACTCATTAACAACTAGAACTGACCCTATAGGAATGACTTTGGACTCAATATCCCTAACCCTCTCAAGATGATAGAGATCCCTTAGAAATCAACATTTGGGCTTTTTAATGTAAGAAATGAATCTACCCTTGACCACCACATCACAACTTTCCCACTCAAGGACGGGTTTATTTAGGAATTGGAATTTAACCGTACGGATTCTACAATCAAGAGAAGTATAATATGCATACAACCAATCCATCCCAAGAATGACATCAAAATCTAGCATATTTAACTCAACACAATCACAAGGCATGATTTTAAGCAATATTAATATGGGATAATTTCTATAGACTCACCAACGGGGGTAGACACTTCATAGGGTGCATACAATAATTAGGGGCTAACATGAAGCTTTTTGGCAACAAAAGGAGTAATAAAAGAAAGAGTGGCACCCAGGTCAATCAAAGTATACACATCAAAATCAAAAACCTTTAACATACTGGTGATGACATTGGGTACCTTATTCACTCCTTGTCTCCCTTAAGTAGCATAAAACCTATTTTTCCTTAGGACACCCACTTATTGGTCTCATCTTCCCTTTGGACCAGCATTTGCACCTTGGCATTGTGCACGACCATCTCTACCTTTGTTTTGTGCACGTGGAAAATCAATCACCATATGACCCACCTTACCACAACCATAGAAAGTATTCAAGGTTTTCATACATGGGCTATTATGGCTCCTACCACACCTTTGGCATATAGGGTTGTCATTAGCAAACCTTCTATAAGGAGAATTGGAGAACCCTTGGCCTTGGAACTTGGGGCGTTAAGGAAATCGGCCACCCTTTGAAATTCGGAATCCACCTTTAAGACATGCCCTCTTGGCCTCACCACTCCTTCTCTTTCTGAACTTATCCCCCTCTATTTGTTCGGCATATGTCATGATGCAGGACAAATCCATATCACCTATCAACATAGCAGTACGACACTCCTCATTCACCAACTCGAATACACTCGATACAAATTTGTTCATCCTAGACCTTGGCTTGGCAAACAATTATGGTACATACTTGGAAAGTTGGTTAAACTTGAGGGTATACTCCCTCACACTCATAGACCCTTGATTTAGATTCATAAGTTCTATTATTTTTCCTCCCTAAGCTCAATAGGAAAGAATCAATTGAGAAATCCAACTTTGAACTCTTCCCAATGGATAGCATCACCATTCCCCTTCTCTATCTTTCATTAAATCAACTATATTTGAGCTACCCTTTTGAGTTGGTAAGCCATGAACTCTACTTTCTCCTTCAAGTTAACACCCATAATGTACAATACCTTATACCCCTCATCAATTAATTCTTGTAGATCCTCATCCACCTTAGACCCATTGAACTCTGGTGGGTTCATTCTAGTAAAATCCCTCACCCTTGAGGTTGGAGTAGGAGTATGAGGGGCTTGGGCCCCCTGGTTGATTTAATTTGTCATTGTATGGGCCAACATGGTAATAGCATAATGAAACACTTCACGGGCCACTCCCCATCTTATGGATCATGAGAAGAGAGAGGGGCCAGTTGTTCCTTGTACGTATTCTTCTTCCTCTTGGAATAGGCATGATCTAGAATAACAATTAACATTCATTATGGAAAAGCCTTACGTTAACTTTTATAGCATGACATAGATCATGAAGAAGGAAAACAATTCCTAAAATGCATCATAACCTCTTGCTCATAGTTGTGGTCTACTTCACAAACATGAACAAGACTCTAATCAACGTGGTGTGTTGGATTCTGAGGACCATTAATAACCTAGTTCTCTTATACCATGTTTTTCATGTCCTAAGCCTAAAGCCTAGACATGACACCACAAATGGGAATACGAAGGGACAAAAACAAGCCTCTTAGCATATTAATTACACATCCTTCTTCCCGAAAGCAATGTAAACAACAACAAGAATATTAACAAGGGAAAAAAGGCTAAGGGAAGTCTTGACATTCATAAAGTATAAGGAGTCAAATCTCAAAGAATGGATAAATCAATTGTTGCAAATATACCTCTAAACATAGATTAGGTAGGCCCAAGACACTTTCTGGGCTCACCCTCATAGTATCAAATGTTCAACATAAAGAGATACCGAAACCAAGAGTAGCATAACTAGTGTCCTCGAACTTGAGGACTCACCAAAAGCTTATTTTTGAGATGCCAAAATTAGCCACGTGGAGGGTGATCATGAGGAGCTCCGGTTCCTACATGGTAACATCATGTAAGCATAAAGTATGCATTCGTACATTTGAATGTACGAAGTATGTAGGATGTGATGCAATAAGACATAAGTCGGTATAGTTAAAATGCATAGCAATAGGCAATAGATAAGTATAATATCAATATGAAATGCATGATCAATGCTTGAAGTAAAACATACTTGCAAATCATATAACTTGAAAATATGGATTACATATGTAGGAATAGACCATATCCATATAGCCCAAGAAAACTATCACTTGAACTCCAAGGCATGCCACCACCTTGGAAGGGAATTGAGGTACATATCCCTTAATATGGTAGCACAGGCATGCCACCCCCCTACAATGTGATTGAGGCACAAACTCCTCAACGTGGTAGTACGGGCATGCTACCCCCCAAGAAGGTGATTAAGATACGTACCACTAAATGTAGTAGTACGGGCATGCCACCACCGACAAGGTAATTGAGGTACATACCCCTCAACATAGATGTACGGGCATGCCACCTCCTAACAAGGTCATTGAGGCTTATCACCTCCTCAATAAGGTGGTTGGGCATGCCATACCCTAACAAGGTGTGGTGAAATTGCAACACTATAGATACTTTCATGAAATCAATACATATATATGATCCCTTAATCATCATATAATCACTTGATTCATAACTCATGAATAGATCATCAATAGCTCAAGAATCCTTGCCAAGACATTTTATCAAATACTTGGCGGGTGCGCAATGCTAAATCCTATAATTCAAGAGTTAAATAATGTGAGAAAACTTAATGTAAATCAACCTGCCAACACATAGTAAAACCTCATGTAAGATACCTTTAAATCCTTCATCAAATCTCATAATAGATCATAGTTTCATAGCCCAAAACATGCAAGTCACAATAGACAAATCATTTGATAGTATAAGCTTGAAATAGGTAGACATGTGTTTCCATTCATTATTGCATAAAACCCCTAATCATAATTCATATAAGTAATACCCATAAGTAATACAACTTGAAAACATGCAAGTGTCATAAAAAGGAAGGTTGGGCACCATGAGTGAAAGGGCCCAATGGTTGGAACCCACATACCTCAAATTTAGGGATTTTCTTGATTTAGAATTGAATGAGAACTTGAAGCTTGAATGAAGTTCTTGAGATCCGAAATTATGCTTGAGACACTTGAATTTTGATGAAATATTTTGCTAAGTTTTATAGAGGGTTTTGAGAGTGTCTTGAGTGATATAGAGTTGAAAAATTGCTAAGTATAGTTATTTTTATATATAATAGGGCATGGGGCAAAGTACCCAATGCCTTAGGCAAAAACAAGAAAAATAAAGGAGTCATAACACTGCTCTGCAACAGGTCCGCATCGCGGAGCTGTCGCAAACAGCTTCTGGAAATGAAAATTTTCCAAAATCATTTTTTTGCTATAGGTCCTCTAAAAATAGGCTTATACCTAATTCCCACTCAAATTTCCCCCTTGAGCAAGAATATAAAGTTGTATGTTTGATATCACGTAAAGATTTTGAGATATGTAGAAATTACAATTATGGGCATTTCCAAGGCACTTTTCTGGGTGTTTCACCAATGTACTCTAAGGAATTGTTTACACCCTGTGGTACACCCCACATACTATATAGTATGTCATATAGGTGGCCTTGGTCCAAAAGGAGGCTTTGCCATGGTTTCCACAAAGGATTCAAGAATAGGGTTCCACCACAAAACTCTCCACAGATCGTGGTGCCCACCATAGTCTGTGGAGGACACCTATCACTTGGCCTCCACTGTTTTCCCTAAGGTGCACATAGTAGAACCCCTCAAAGCTTAAGGTGCATAGTATGATCCATGTAGGGTGTTATACAATGCAATTTTTAAATTTTTGACCCCATTTCATTAAGGGTATTTTGGGTACTTTGGCCTAAATACTTAGTCTTTTAGGACTTTTACACCTATTCTAATATCCCTAAGTCATTCCTTAATCATTTCATTTACTTCATTCTACTCCCAACACTTAAACTCTAGAACTCACATACTTAAGACTCCATTCAAACCAAGCTTTGATGATCCAAGCTAAGGGATTCTAGGTTGCTTCAAGATAAAATCTATTTCGCTTAACCTTCATAAATTCATCAAGGAATGTGTGGTTGCCCCAAAATCTATTTCTTTTATTTCATAATTTTTTATTATTTATTACAATTTGCAAGTGGGTCTTCGAATTAAGATTAATTTTGATGAAATTAAGTTATGGGTTGATTTCAATTGATGATTTTAACAATATTTGACTTATATTATGTCAATAACATGGATTTTTTGAGAATTTAATATGCACGTCCCTTTTGATGATAAATTTATGCATGGGTTATCTCAAGAATGTTTTAGTTGTTGATTTCTTTATGGGTTAAGTATGATTACGTTTTATTATGATGTTTTAATTATGAATTTAAAGTACTCATGCTATTTTCTCATTCCTCATTGAATAAGCATACATGAACAACATTTTTCATAAGATTTATTATGTGGGTTGATGATAACATGCAAAGCATAGATGACATCAACATGAGTGACTCGTACCACTTAAAACTATTCACAAGGAGTTAAGCAAAAGATGTCCAAGACCTACAAGCAATATTCATGAAAAATGAAGCATTAGAGGAGCTTGAGGAACACCAAAGAAAGACTTACAATAAGTGGAAGCTATATCAAGGTGAGAAGAAGGAAGAAAACCGTCCATGTGTACAAATGACTATTACATGAATTCAACGATTTGAAAAGAAGATAACCAAATAAGGACCTTACTCATTACAGGTCAAAATTTTAAAGAAAATGTCTTTTTTTTTACATAGTATAAGTAGTCATATTTTAGTATTTGGAAGACTTAGACTATATTGAATATTGAATTCGCAAGTTGTAGTATCTTCATAGTGAGTAATTAGTGAGTAATTAGGGTGAACTCTTAGAATTATTAGTTTACTTATTTACTTACTTAATTAAAGGTTGCCCAGTTATGGTTCTTAGTTCCATTTAAGTTTTCTTGCTAGGATTTTATTAGAGTTGTTGAAATGAATTGGGAGGTGAGGGTTTATGTCCCTCATTGAAGAAATAGTTTGAATTTAATCCATATATGCTTTTATTTTGTTCCCTTTTCCCTTACTTTTTTGTTTGATCTTTATCAGTTGATACCTAAATATGACTATAAAATAAGTATGATCATGACATTGATGTGTGACAAAATAATGTCTATGATATGGCTTTAAGCAATTATGGGTGTGAATACACCATCATGTACAAGTATGAATAAGCTATTTTGATGTTTACAATTATGAATTAAAGTATGATTTGATTTTTTAGCCCAAGTATGAATTTTATGCTTAAGAATGGATCATCACTCTTTCTCTGGTGTAGAGGCAAGATCACTCTTTCTCCGGCATAGAGACAACATCAGGATTTCATATAATAGCTCGCATGGTGTTATATGTTGGTTAAGGTCCCATCCCTACTATTATTATTAATTATGGCATTCATGCATCATGGTTTTAAGGCATATTGTTATGAAATTCTTTCTTATATATTTTTCTATATATACATGTACCTTTGTCATCTAACATTGAAATGAGGTTTAATTTTCAAATGGCATTGAATGTCCGCATACTTAGTATATTAAAATATACTAACACATACTTTTTGCCTACATGATCTAGTCATGTTAGATCATGTAGGGATTAAAGACTTTCCTCATCCATCTCTTCATGGCTAGATTTGATATGTAGATGTTTGCTTGTGGTGACTCCTTTATTCCAAGGACAAGACCCACCTTCTATCTACCTATGCTACGTTATGATTATCTTATATATTTTTACTTTGAGGGTTAACCAGAGACATATCGTGGCTCCAGTCTTTTCTATGAATTAGAGACATTGTTTGCTGTCATGAAAATATATGTATAAGTCTAGTCATGTTTGTTACTTATGGAGGCTATCCTTATGTCCTACCTTATGTTGATGTTATGGTGATATGATGATGAGATGGTGGAATTCCTAAGTCCCTACTCCCATAGATTGAGTCCTATGATCCTACCTCTTATGATGTAAACTGAATCGCATCAAGTCCATTCACTAGGACCAAGCTCGAGAACTTCAGAGTATGCAAGGTTTATGTATGAAATTGGAGGTCCTTGGGCTTATGATGAGGCCAAAGGAGGGGTTCTATGTATGAAAGATAGCTTGGAAAAGAGGAGATGAAGTAGGGAGACGCTGTCCACATCAATGACAAGTAAAGCAATCGGCGATTCGCCAAATTGATTTGACATCAAAATGGGAGAGCGCCTAATGTTCTAGAATGATCAAGCTTCAGAAGTTGTCAAGATCAGTGATGAATTTCCAATTTAGCGATTCGTCTAGTGAAGAAGGTGACAGTCATTTTGATCGTCGTTTTGTCAATTTCAGCCTATTTTGGTCTAATTTGTAATAATCCACCTAAGACTATAAATAGCTCATTTCTAGGTAGACTATTTTGAATATTAAAGAACTATTTGTATAAGTTTGAGAGCATGGTACAATTTCGGGTTGAACTTTGTTTAGAAACGGGGTTGCTTGGGAATCCAATTTACCTTAAAGTCTTCTTAAGAGGTTGATGCTTGTCGCAAATTAATCTATTGAGGTCTTAGATTTAATATACATGTAGGTAGCTTTTGATTTCCCTTCTTGTGTCGATCTATTTATCAATTGTGGTCCTTAGGTTTAATATACCTTTAGCTTGCTTTTGATAACTATCTTTACTTTCTTGTTTTTGATTCCGCATTTTGTATTACATCATTTGGTATCAGAGCATGATTTAGATTTATTCCTACGATTCTAGACTTGAGTTGTTACTACACAAAAAGAGTAAAAAAACATTTTTAAAAAATCCTAAATATATTTTTATTGATTTGAGTCTTCTTTAAAGTTTCTAATGTTAGATTTGCGTCCTCTAACATTATTTCAGTCTTGAGCTGAGATTTGGTGAAGTTTGGAGTGAAATTGAAGATTCCACCACTATTTAATTAAAGAACCTTGAAGAAAAAGAAAATGGGTCTTTAGATTTGAAGAAATTGGTTAGGAATTGAAGTCTATAAAGTATTACGGTTTGTTCTCTACATCAAGAAGAACTTAAATCTCAAATTTCATGAATTTTAGAGACAAAAAATTTGAGGGTTTTAATTTGGGTCTTCATCTTGTTCATAGTGTTCTTGAGGAACATTCAAATATTCAAGAGGAAGAATCTTACATAAAGGTGTTTGATCCATAAAGGTCCAAGAATAGAAGGAATAATTGTGTTGATACAAGAGGAATTTTCCAAAAGGGCAAGTCCTACGTCAATAAAATACAAGGGACTACAAACTGTCAAATTTGGGGTCTACAAAGGTGTAAAATTATAAAAAGGGCAAGCTAAATAACGTCCACAAGACCCATTCAGTGATGCGCAAAATTATACTTGAGTCCACCTAACGCTGCTCTAGTTGCTATAACTTTAGGCGGTCCAAATTAGACCATTCAGTCGTTCGGTGATCGAACTTGTAATTGATGAGCTGAACTTCAACTTTAGCATTTGAAATGCTGGATTAGAAGTTTCGAAGATCGACCAATCTCATGTTCTAATCTTAGCTTCTTTTCTTTTGATGCTTGTCCATTTCAAGATTCCTAAGCTAATTTTATAACTCGTAATTACTCTACTTGTTGATTACTAGTTCGTGAATCTTCATCTTTTTTAGTGCCATTTCTTTTATGCTTTTGTCCATTTTATTTCATAGTTAACCTCTTGATTGAAGTTCATTTGCTTTAAGAGATGTCACGCCCCAAGCCAAGGGCCCAGACATACCATGACAAATGGGAACTCGGAGGATCCTAAACAAGCCTCTCAAGCATACATAGTGCATCCTTGGTTTTACGGAAACATTGAAAAGCAATTAAACATGTACCACATAATTTCTAAGGCATACGGGGCTTTGGACTCATGCTATTGAGATGTTGTAGGGAACTGGATGGGCATAAATCACATAGCAAATAATTTTCTTTTTGGGGGGAGGAGTAAGCATGACTCACACTATGGGGGCAATTAGGGACTTAGGACTTCTACCTCATCACCATCATCAAGCATTTAACATAAAAAGTGGGTAATGAACTAAGGGATGTCTTTCATAATACAAAAGCATAAGAAGTCAAGCTCAATCATACATAACCATCAAAATATCCAACAACATCTCTAATTATGAATTGAATGGGTGCCAAGACATCTCTGGGCTCACCCTCAAAGATTGTATCAAAAATAATGAGTCTAAACAAGTCATGAAAGTAAGTGGAATTTTGTCACCGAATCTGGAGGAAAATCAAGCTATCGTCAATTGGAATGTCTAGCCATATGGAAGAGGAGAAAGGTAGGGAGCTTCGGTACCTACATGGTTAGATCCTGCAAGCAAAAAGTATGTGATAGTACTTGGAATGTACTAAGTATGTCGGGTACAAATACATCAATTAACAAAAATCATGACTAATCAATATATGGAATAATAAACAATGGATATAGGTTCAATATGTCATGAGTGAAAGTTGCCTAAAGGAACACGCATGAATAATCGTCAAATCACATGACATGATATACATAATCGGAAAGGACTATAATAGACATATAAGATCAATTGAGATACTCCTTGGAATCTCGGTGTTCACTCCACATTAGATGAAGAGCGATCTACTTTTCCAAGGTAGACCTAACAGTATCCTTACAGCAAAGACTTTTATGAAAAGTCCCACTACTTTACAAAATAGACTTCACATGTTATCTTTACCTTATGGCATAGCCTTTTTTTAGGTTCAACTACTATCCATACCTTACAATATTTCCTTTTCGGTAGGTACAAACCTACATGGGGAATTGATGTTTTAAACTAATGATGGCACATAGTTTAGGGACCATGGTAGACTACCAAGGTCCTCTTGGTGCTAGGTCACAATCCCACGAAATACTTGAAACATGGTCAAAGTTATGACATGCATAGTCTCAAAATATCTTGGTATCATTCTTGGAGTAGCTCATTAATCATAACATGTAACATCAAAGTTAGGGCTTTACATAATTCTTTTCATTTGTATCATGCTTATGAGCTCATAGAATACTTGTTAGGCCTCTTGTTAATCTCAACATTTATTATCATACATATCTTGCCACAAGGCATTCATGTCTTAAAAGAGTAACATGCATTTTAAAATCAAATCATGGTAGGTACATGTACATAAGCTTAAAATCATGCAATTCATGAATAAATACCATGAGAGGAGTAAAATAAAATCCTTAAATATCATTCAAACATCCCACCATCAACATGCGAAAACTTGATTAGGGCACCATCAAACCCTTATGTAAAAATCAAACACTTCACAATGTCATCACATAAGGAAGTTCATAAATCACCATGTATTATCATGTCTTGAGAAATCATAAAGGAGGTGACGAGTGGTTGAGCTTGGGGAGATAAGGCCTCCACTCCATAATCAAATATCACATACCTTCTCAACTTAATAAAGAGAAAATACAATTTGGAGGTGAAGAAACCAAAACCTTAGTTTGTAATCTCCTTTGAAGACCTTACCCTGGGACATAAAGTGTTTTTTCAATGAGGAGGAATGGGAGTACTTAGGGTTAAGAGGGCTGATAAAAGGTCCTTTGGATGTCAAAATGACCTACCATAAGCATAAAATGTTGAGAAATGATAAAATTGCCCTTTTCAAAATTTGGTGGGATAGGACCATGAGACCTCATTTACTGACCACAATCCATACAAATGGAAACTCGGAGGATCCTAAACAAGCCTCTCAAGCATACATAGTGCATCCTTGGTTTTACGGAAACATTGAAAAGCAATTAAACATGTACCACATAATTTCTAAGGCATACGGGGCTTTGGACTCATGCTAGGGTTTTGTCTAAGAGCATTTCAAACTTTCAGAAAACCTTCTCTGATTTACATGCCATGACACGATCTATGGCTCGTAAAAGATTTTATGAGATATTTTATGAATCATAGATTAAATCCCTGAAAGATCCTTAATTTCACCAAGTCTTCCCCAAGTTCGACAAACCTACTTACGAGCCATGCAATGACTTACGACTCGTAAAATATCTCGTAGAAGCTAATAGTCAAAAATTTCCCAAGCTAATTTTCTTGGAGTTTTCCAACTCCTCATAGATAGGGTCTTACAATATCTCCCCCTTGGAAAAATTTGTCCATGAATATGCTAAGGTAAGCTCTAAGGAATGGAATATATGCACTATATGCCAAATGCACCATATACAAAAATATAACACATGCACCATTAAAATCTTTAAACCATGTCTCAAATAACACTTGCAATGCAATCGCAAAATTCACATAACCATGCATAAATAGCATGAGAAATGGCTTGCTAGGCAAGGAGATTGTAAAATAGGAAAGATCATAGTACCTCAAGCTTGATTAGAATGGAAGAGATAGGGACATTGCTTCTTTGTATCAGCTTCGGCTTCCCAAGTTGCACTTTCTACATGTTGGTTCCTCCAATGGATTTTAGCAGAGGGTACATCCTTATCTCCCAACCACTTGTCTTGCCTATCGAAAATTGCTATCGAGATTTCCTCATAAGTCAACTTTTCTTCAATATTTACAATTTCTATAGGCACAATTGAAATAGGGTCCCCAAAATATTTTCTCAACAAGGAGATATGAAAAATCATGGGCAACTCTAATCATATGAAACTCTACCAACAGATCTCAAGATATAGTAAGGCCCTACATACCTAGGGCTTTATTTCCCCTTATTGCCAAAGTGAACCACGCCCTTCATTGGTGAAATCTTTAAATACACCCAAATATCAACTTCAAATGCAAGGTCTCTCGTTCTAGTGTTAGCATAGGACCTTTATCAACTTTGAGCTACCTTCAATCTCTTTCTTATCACCCTCACCTTCTCCAAAGCCTCCATAACTAGATTCGGACACAAAAAAGCTATTTCGCCCACTTCAAACCAATCAATCGAGGATCTATAACTCCTGCCATAAAGGGCTTCAAAAGGAGCCATCCCAGTGCTAGAGTGATAGGTATTGTTATAACTAAACTCAATGAGTAGAAGGTGCTCATCCTAACTACCCTTAAACTCCAAGACACAATCCCTAAGCATATCCTCAAGAGTTTGGATAGTCTTCTTTACTTGGCCATTCGTTGTTTAGTGAAAGACTGACCTAAGTTTAACTTTAGTGCCAAGGCCCCTTTTGAAGGAGCTCTGAAAGTGCAATGTAAAATGAGCACGCAATTAAAAATAATGGCCAATGGAACCCCAAGCAATCTCATCAAATCATGAATATATAACTTGGCATAATCTTCAGCACCATAGATTGTCTTAACTGGTAGAAAGTGAGCTAAATTTGTCATCTTATCAACAATAACCCAAATGGAGGCAAAATGCCTTCTAGCCTTTAGCAACCCAATCACGAAGTCCATGTTGATCTCTTCCCACTTCCAAGTAGAAATCTCTATGTCTTGGGTCAAACCACGTGGTCTTCAATGCTTAGTCTTGAATTGTTAACAATTATGGCAACCAACTACAAATTTTGTGATGTCTTTCTTCATAACACCCCACCAATATATTTCCCTCATGTCTTTATACATGTTGGTAGAACCAGTATGTATAGAATAAAAGACGTTATGGGCCTTTTTCAAAATCATACCTCTCAATTAATTGACATTAGTCAGACATAACCTACCTTGGTGAAACATCCCAAAAAGTGCATGAAAATGTGCCTCGAAAATTTCCAAATTCATAATTTCCATATATCTCAAAATTCGTACATTATATTGAAAATTTGACTTCATATGTGCGATCAGGGGAAAAATTGAGTGGCAAATGGGTATAACCCTAATTTTAGAGCAACTGTATCAAAATTTGAATTTCCAAAAATGACGAATTCTAGAGACGATCTGCGCCCCTGGCACGACACGACCAGTGCATGGACCAGTGTTATTTTGTACTAGTTGTCCTGTTTAGATCCAAGGCTTTGAGGCCTTATCCCTAAGCCTTCCTATGTGTAAAAACACCTATACTTTGTCATTTTTAAAGCCCATATCATTCAACACATTCCTCAAAACCCTCTCTCACACTTGGCAAAATATTTCACCCAAATTTAAGTGTCCCAAACTTAATTCGGATCTCTACAATATCTCCCCCT
>DF358629.1:60534-71530 GCA_000787875.1 Solanum virginianum
TACAACTCATGACCATGAATTGGCAGGGATAGTGTTTGCTGTTGAAATTTGGCATCACTGTCTCTATAGGGTTCATGTGGATGTATTTACCAATCACTAGAGCTTGCAGTATGTGTTCACTCAAAGAGACTTGAATCTAAGGCAACAAAGACGGCTTGAACTTCTCAAACACTATGATATTACTTTTTGTTACCATCTGGTAAGGCCAATGTGGTGGCCAATGCTTTGAGTAGAATAACCATGGGTAGTATGAGTCATTTTGAGGGTGAAAAGAAAGAGTTGGCAAAGGAAGTCCATCAGTTAGCTCAACTTTAGGAAAAGAAGATTCGGAACTTAAGGAAAAATGATGCTAAGTGGCTGAAGTATGATGGTGAGTATCAAGGTCACAAAGGTGGTGATGGCAACTGAGGTCATCAAAACCAAAGATTCCAACAACAAGGGTCTTCGAGTGCCTTCTGTCAAAGGCATGCTAATGATCGATTTCAACATACTAAGGGTCAACAAAGTGGTGGCGATGCTTAGTCTTGGCCAACATGTAGAAAGTGTGGTAACAACCATGGTGGTGTGTGCTATTGGGATTCAGGTAGTTATTTTGCATGTAGCCAACTAGATCATAAAATTGCCAATTGTCCCAAGGCTAATAATAAATGTAAGGGTATTTGCACACATGGGAAAGATGTACGGGCGGACCAAAAACCACAATCTGTGCAACTAGGTGGTGGTCCTCACAATGATAGGTTTTATGCACTACATGGAAGGCAAGAGGTGGAAGATTAACAAAATGTTATCACAGGTATGTTGAAAGTGTTTGATTTTGATGTTTATGTATTGTTAGATCCTTGTGCCAACATATCCTTTGAGACCATTTCCTTACCAGTAGGTTCAATTTAAGTCTTGAGATTTTACATGATCTTTTTCTTGTGTCTCCTCCCATGGGTAAGTCAATAGTTGCTAAAAGATTCTATAAAAGTGTTCCTATGTCTATTATGCATAAGACTCTTCCATTCAATCTTATTGAATTATTTATCATAGATTTTGATGTCATCCTTGGTATGGACTAGTTGCATGCCTCTTATGGCACCATTGATTATAGAACCCATAAAGTTAAATTCCAAATTCCTAACGAACCTTTGTTTGAGTGGAAAGGGCAAGCTTCTGTGGTAAAGGATAGGCTTATTCCATATCTTAAAGCTCGTAAGATGATATCTATGGGGTGTATCCATCATATTGTTAGGGTTCGAGATGTGTCTTCTAATGTTCCCTCTCTTGAGATAGTTTCTATAGTCAATGAGTTCCCTAATATCTTTCCTGAAGATCTTCTTGGTATTCCTCCTGAAAGGTAAATTGATTTTGGCATAGACCTCCCTCCCGATACCAAACCTATCTCTATTTCACCCTATAGGATAGCACTAGCGAAGTTGAAAGAACATAAGGATCAGTTGAATGATTTATTAGAGAAGTGATTTATTAGGCCAAGCAAATCTCCATGGGGTACCCCTATCCAGATCGTAAGGAAGAAGGATGGGTCACTCTGAATGTACATTGACTATCGTCAGCTCTACAAGGTCACTGTTAAAAATAAGTATCCACTTCTAAAGATAGATGATTTATTTGACCAACTACAAGGAGCTAGATGTTTTTCAAAGATCAACCTTCGCTCTGGGTATCACCAGTTGCGGCTTAGGGAAAGTGATATTCCTAAGACAACTTTTAGAGCAAGTATGGGCACTGTTAGTTTTTGGTGATGTCTTTTGGATTGACAAATGTGTCGGCTATATTTATGGATCTTCTGAACCTGGTTTTCAAACCCTACCTTGATATTTTTGTTATGGTGTTTATTGATGATGTACTCTACTCCCGAAGTGAGAAAGAACAGGAGGAACATTTGAGAACAATCCTTCAAACTTTGAGATATGAGAAATTATACACCAAATTCAACATGTGTGAATTTTGGATGAAAGAAGTTTCTTTCCTTGGCCATGTGGTGACTGATAAAAATATTACGGTAGACCCAAAGAAGACTGAGGCGGTGCGAAACTAGACTAGACCCTTAACTCCATCTGATACAAGGAGCTTTTTTGGTTTTGCAGCTTATTACCAATGGTTTGTAGCAGTGTTTTCTTTGCATACCCATTGATAAAATTTACCTAGAAAAAGTACAAGTTTGTGTGGTCTCATAAATGTTAGAAGGCTTTCTAGACATTGAAAGATAAGTGGACTTCAGCTCCCACCCTGACTCTTTCAGATGGTTTGGATGCTTTTATGGTATATTGTGATGCATCTAGGGTTGGGTTGGGTTGTGTATTGATGCAAAATAATAAGGTCATAGCTTATGCTTCTAGACAGTTGAAAGTGCATGAGTACAATTATCCAACTCATGACCATGAATTGGCAGGGATAGTGTTTGCTGTTGAAATTTGGCATCACTGTCTCTATAGGGTTCATGTGGATGTATTTACCAATCACTAGAGCTTGCAGTATGTGTTCACTCAAAGAGACTTGAATCTAAGGCAACAAAGACGGCTTGAACTTCTCAAACACTATGATATTACTTTTTGTTACCATCTGGTAAGGCCAATGTGGTGGCCAATGCTTTGAGTAGAATAACCATGGGTAGTATGAGTCATTTTGAGGGTGAAAAGAAAGAGTTGGCAAAGGAAGTCCATCAGTTAGCTAGATTGGGTGTTAGGTTGGAACGTGCTAATAAAGGTGGAATGTTTGCTCATGATGGGTCTCAATCTTCTTTGATTGTTGATGTGAAGTCAATGCAAGACCTTTACCCCACTTTGATTAAATTAAATAAATTAGTTGAATAAAAAAAGTGAACATTTTCTCAGAAGAGGGAGATGGTGTCCTTAGATACCAAGGTCGGATGTGTGTGCCGAATATAAATGGATTGAGAACCTTGATCTTACAAGAGGCTCATAATTCATCTTACTCCTTTCATTCGAGTTGCACCAAATTGTATCGAGATCTGAAAGAAGTCAATTGGTGGGGTAATATGAAAAAGAACATAGCCAAGTATATGGCCAAGTGTCCGAATTTTCAGCAAGTCAAAGCCTGAGCATCAAAGGCTCGGTGGGCTAGCTCAAGACATTGAAGTCTCAACTTAGAAGTAGGAGGAAATCAATATGGACTTCATTGTTGGATTGCCTCATACATGGAAACAATATGATTCAATTTGGGTTATTGTGGATCGTATGACCAAATTAGCTCATTTCTTGCCGATTAAGACTTCATATAGTGCTGAAGATTATGCAAGGTTATATATTTGTGAGCTCGTCCAGTTACATAGTATTCCTTTGTCAATAATGTCAGATCGTGGCCCTTAATTCACTTCTAATTTTTGGAAGGCATTCCAACGACTTTTGGACGTAAAAGTTAAGCGAAGTACCGAATTTCATCCTCTAATAGATGACCAAGTTGAAAGGATCATTCAGACATTGGAGGATATATTGAGAGCATGTGTCTTGGAATTTAAAGGTAATTGGGATGATCACTTACCTCTTATTGAGTTTGCATATAACAACAGTTATCATTCTAGCATCGAATTGAGAGCATGTGTCTTGGAATTTAAAGGTAATTGGGATGATCACTTACCTCTTATTGAGTTTGCATATAACAACAGTTATCATTCTAGTATCGAGATGGCTCAGTTTGGAGCTCTTTAAGGTAAGCGATGTAGAAAACCTATTTGCTTGGTTTAGGTTGGTGAAATGGCATTATTAGGCCTGGATTTTGTCTTGGAGGACATGTAAAAAGTAAGGATAATAAGAGATAGATTGAGAACAGCTCAACATCGATAAAAGTCATATTCAGATATGAGTAGAAGAGATATTGAATTTGATGTGGGAGATTAGGTGTATCTTAAAGTTTCACCTATGAAGGGTTTTGCTCATTTTGTCAAAAAGGGCACGCTGAGCCCATGATTTGTGGATCCTTACAAAAGTTTAAGAATTGATGGAAAGGTAGCTTATGAGCTTGAGTTGACTAATGAGATGGAGTTGGTTCACCCTGTTTTTCATGTATCTATGTTAAGGAATCTCAAGTCAGAATTCCTCATTCTGTACCATTTTGTCACTGTTACAATTTAAGCATGCATAATTATTTTGATGTTACTTTATGATATTTGTGTAAGTTTTGCATAAGCTCTATTTTGCATATTGACATGTTAAGCTCTTGTCACTATTTTAGTTCCTATTCATTCAAAGTACCCTTGTCACATTAGGGGATGAATGATCCCAAGGGGGAGATATTGTAATATACAAGGTGTTTTTAAACCTATACTTGCATGAAAAATAATGTTCAAGCGAATTCCTATTGAGTTAAGTAAAATTTTATATGAAGGTTATCTTAGCGATTAGTTTGGTTTAGTTATGTGTGTTTGTCTGGAAAGGGCGATTGGTTTATCCTTTGTATAATATTTTGGGGGCAATGTTATGTGAAGTTAAGACTAAAGGTGAATTTTAGTTTGCATCTGGAATTATTCAAAATGAAGGTATATGTGAAGGTTGCGTAATTGACTTGTTTGGGAGTAATTCTTTTGCCATTGTTTCATAGCTCACTTGACTAGCCTTTGGCATGCCCTTAGCATGAATTGAGGCCTGCCATAGCACTATGGGAAAGGATAATTCTAAAATACCTAGGTCCTATGCCCACTCCCTTGTGTTTGACATCTTTCTTCTTTTTAGAAAGTGAGTCAAAAAGCCCCTTTGCACCACATGATTTCATGCCCTTTTCCAAACACATTTTTGAATAATTTTTTTAATAATAAAAATGACCCTTATAACCCCCAAAAATATGTATAAATACCCCCCTCTACTTAGTCTCTCCATCACTCTTCAAAGAAAGCGAATCCCCTAATTTACATTGCTCTCCCAAAACTCTCTCAACACTTTTGCTAAGTATTCTTCAATATCTCCACCACGTCTCTTCATCTTCTCAAGGCTAATCAAGTAAGGTATGTGGGTTTGATTCTTGGTTTCCTTTCAACCAAAAATTCCTTTTTGTAAGCTTAATTTTAATTATAAATTTTTCAATCTTTGATTTATGTATAATTGTATACTAATTGATATATGCTTAAATTATGGTTATTCATACATTTTATGATTATTTATGATATTTATCAAGGTTTTAATTCAAGTATTTAAGAGTTGCATTATTTAATCTAGTCTATATTTTTAAGTTCTACATACATAAATGAATTATTATGATTTTTATCCTAAATTATTCCTATAATTATTGTAACTTTGTTTAAATATCAAATTCATGATTTTAAGGTTATTGAACCAGTCCCCAAATGTGATTTATGTTGACTTATGAACTTTGTATATTTGGCTTTCATGGGTTAACATGAACTTATGATTTTTGACAAATATAAGTGAAAACAAGTATGAAATGATGTCGGGTGACATAAGACCCATTATATTTTGTTTTGAATCTTTGTTAAGGAATTATTTTAAGTACAATTTTGAAAATATTTTTGACAAGTTAAGACTTTCTGAACTAAATTATGTTTTGATTACTTATGTTATGCATTGTTTGTTTTGGTGGGATTTTGACTTAGCACCGAATGTATTAGGAGTGGGACTTGACCTAAGGGGTTTTATATAAAGCTTCTAATCTCATAACTATGTGCCACGGTAGGATACTTTGATTATGGCCTTCTAGGCTTTCGAACTAGTGGATCAATCTAGTTTTTTTGTTTCTGCAGTTATACCTTGGCAAGTTGACTCACTCTTTGACATGTGTGGAGTATGACATCAGTATTCCACACTTATTTGCTTATGTGGTTGTCTATGCATTTTCATGACATTACGTTACACTTTATTTTGGGATTGAATATATTTTTTAAGCTTGGAGTTTGCCATATTGGGTAAGTATTCTTTGTCATTATATTTACTTCTTACACTGCATACCCGCATACTTAGTACATTCCAAAGTACTAACCATATTCTTGCCTACATGTTATAATCATGTAGGGACAGGCGATCTACCTTATCCTCCTCCACGTGGCTAGATTGCTCGTGAAGACTTTGAGTTTTGGTGAGTTCCCATTCATCGAGAATAGAACCCTTATCTTCAAGCTTTGCCTTTGTTATTCAGATATTTGATATAGACCTTTGGTGAGTTCCCATTCATTGGGAACAGAACCCCTTATCTTCAAGCTTTGCCTTTGTTGTTCAGATACTTGATGTCAAGCTTTGCCTTTGTTGTTCAGATACTTGATGTATTTTCATTTTGACTTTGTATTGAGGATCCTAGGCTTGTATTCTTGGCTCTGTATATTGTCATTGTTTAGAGGTGTGCCTGGACCATTGCTACACTTAGTATGTTTTAAACTATTTAACTTATGCTTTTGGATATGATTACAAGTTGTCTCTTAGTTCCATTCCCCATATTTCTTTTGTCATTATTTGTCATTTAAACCTATAATGTGCAATTATCATTTAAGAGGCTTTTTTGGGGACCTTCAGGTTCTCATTTTCCATGTCACACCTAGGCCCTAGGTTTGGGTCATGACATACATATGGATTTTGCATCTAAGCATATTTTACTTCAAGCATTGATCATGCATGCCATGTTGCTAATACACTATCTCTTGCTTATGTATATGCATTTTGATTATGTTGGCTTTCTCTTGTTGTATTGCATCCTACATACTTAATACATTCAAACGTACTAATGTATACTCTATGCCTACATAATATTACCATGTAGGAAGCGAAGAACCTCACGATTTTCCTCTTCGTGGCTAGTTGTGATATCTTGACAATAAAGCTTTGGTGAGTCCTCATATTCAGGGACTCTAGTTATCTTTTGTTTATGTCATTTCTTTATGTTGAACTCTTGGTACTATAAGGTTGAGCCTAGAAAGTGTCTTTGCCCTAACCCTATCAATGCTAGAGGTGTTGTTGGGCAAGTGATGTAATTATGTTTGAGATTTGACTCTTTATGATTTATGCTATTAAAGGTTTCCCTTAGTCCTATGTTCCCTTTATTTACTCTCTCATTGTTTAATTTCTTCTAAAACCAAGGATGTATAGATGATATGCTAAGAGGCTTGTTTGGGGCCCGCTTTGCATTTCTATTTGTCGTGTCACGTCTAGGACCTAGTCTTGGGTTGTGACAAACTTGGTATCAAAGCACTAGGTTGTTAATGGTCCTTGACATCCAACTCACCGCATCAGTTAGAGTCTTATTCATGGTTGTGAGGTGCACCACGACTATGAGTAAGAGGCTTTGAGGCATTTTAGGAAATATTTCCCTTCCTCTTGATCTATGTCGTGCTATAGGAGTTAAGGTAAGGTTTTCCCCCTAACGGATGTTCTTTGCTATGCTAGATCATGCATATCTCGAAAGAAAGTAGAGCTCGTACACCCAAAGAACAACCGACTCATGCGGAGTTCCGAGATAGCTCAAGCCATGATTAATAAAATCAACCAAGGGGCCTAAGCCCCTCATACTCCTACTTAGGTATCTAGATTGAGGGATTTCATGAGGATGAACCCACCGGAATTCCATGGATCTAAACTGTATGATGACCCTCATGAATTTACTGATAAGGTGTACACTTTGTCTATTATGGGGGTTAGATTGGAGGAAAAGGCGGAGTTGGCAGCTTACTAATTTAAAGGGGTGGCCTAAATATAGTTTACTCAATGGAAGCAAGAGAAGGAGAACAACAATGTGATCCTTGTGGAGGAGTTTAAGGCAGCATTTCTCAACCAGTTCTTCCCTCTTAAGCTACGAGAGGCCAAAATGATGTAATTAGTGAATCTAAAGTAAGGGTCTATGAGTCTGAGGAAGTATGCCCTCAAGTTCAACCGACTCTGTAAATATGCTCCTTAATTGGTGGCCGAGCCAAGGCCAAGGTTGAACAAGTTTTTGATGGGTGTATCAAATTTAGTGAATGAAGAGTGTCGTGTCTCTATTTTAATAGGTGATATGGACATGTCCCTCCTCATGAATTATGCCGAATAGTTTGAGGGGTAAAACTTGAGTAAAAGGAGAATGGGTGAGGCTAAGAGGGCTCGTTTTGAACGTAGGTTCCAAGGTCCCAAGGGTGGCCGGTTTCATCAAGGCCAAGGATCTTCCGATGCTCCTAATAGGAGGTTTGCTAATGAAGACCAATGAATCCAAAGTGGTGGTTGTGTGGTACCTAATCCAATGTGCCCAAGATGTGGTAAAGGCAATGATAGCCTATGCTTAAGGAACACCAATGCTTGCTATAGTTGTGGAGAAGTGGGTCACAAGAAGATTGGTTGTACTCGTAATCAAAACAAGGGTGGAAATAGCCTTCCATAAGGCCAAGGTGCAAATGTGGGTCCTAAAGGAAGGGGAGGCCAACAAGGTAGTGCCCCAACACACAATCAGTTCTATGCTCTTGAAGGGAGACAAGGGGTAGATGAGGTGTTCGATGTCATCACCGGTCTGTTAAAAGTCTTTTATTTGATGTGTATGTATTGATAGACCCGGGTGCCACTCTTTCTTTTGTTACTCCTTTTGGTGCCAAAAAGCTTCATGTAAAACCCGAGTTATTGTGTGAGCCATATGAGGTGTCTACTCCTATTGTTTCATCTATTATTTCCAGGAGAGTCTATAGAAATTGTACAATTTGCATTTTGCATAAAATGTTGCCTTGCGATTTTTTTTGAGTTAGATATGGTGGATTTTGATGTCATTCATGGGATGGATTGGTTGCATGCATATTATGCATCTATTGATTGTAGAACCCTTAGGCTGAAATTCTAATTCCCTAATAACCCATCCTTAAGTGTGACATTCCCAAGACATCCTTTCGAACTAGGTTTGCATACTACGAGTTTGTGGATATGTCTTTTGGGTTGAACAATGCACCGATTATCTTCATAGATCTTATGAATAAGGTCTTCAAACCCTACATTTATTTTTTTATGGTGCTTTTTACCGATGACATCTGGATTTATTTCCATAGTGAGGAGGAGTATGTGGATCACATGAGAGTAATGTTGCAAATCTTGGGGGAGGAGAAGTTGTATTCCAAATATGAAAAATGTGAGTTTTGGTTGAAAGTGGTTGCCTTTCTCGGTCATATTGTGTGGGTGATGGTATTAAGATGGATCCTAAAAAGATGAAGGTCGTTAGAAATTGGCCTAGAGCTTTGACTCCATCGAACATTAGAAGTTTCTTGGGCTTAGTGGGTTACTATTGGAGGTTTATGAATGGGTTCTCTTTTATTGCTTCTCCCATGACTAAGTTGACCTAAAAGAAGGCAAATTTTGTGGTGACTGAAGAGTGCGAAAGGAGTTTCAAAACTTTGAAGGACAAGCTTGTCTGCACTCCTATCCTGTCTCTACCAGAAGGGTTGGAAGGGTTTGTTGTGTATTGTAATGCCTCAAGAATTGGTTTGGGTTGTGCTTTGATGCAAAATGGTAAGGTGATATTTTTTTCTTTTAGACAACATAAGGTGCATGAAAAGGATTATCCTACTTATGATTTTGAATTGGCCGTTATGGTATTTGCATTGAAGATTTGATGTCATTACTTGTATAGGTCCACGTTGATATGTTCACAGATCATAAGAGTTAGCAATATGTGTTCATCCAAAAAGATCTCAGCTTGGGATAATGAAGGTGGTTAGAGCTTCTTAAGGACTATGATATGAGCGTGCATTATTACCCCAGTAAGGCTAATATTATGGCCGATGCTTTGAGTAGGGTGTCTATGGGTAGCATATATTATGTTGATGATGGTGGCAAAGAGGTGGCTAGAGAGGTCCATTAGTTGGCTAGATTGGGAGTTAGGTTGGAGGAGGTTCTAAATATTTATTGACTGAAGAAGTGAAGGTAAAGCAATATCCTGACCCTAGCTTGTTAGAGTTAAAGGCCTTGGTAAAAGATGGAAAAGTGGAGCTTTTCTCCCAAGGGAGAGATAGTTCCCTTAGGTACCAAGGTAGGTTATATTTTCCCAATGTTGATGACTTGAGAGAGAAGATTTTAGAGGATACTTATAATTCTTCCTATTCTATCAACCCAATTTTACAAAGATGTACAGAGATTTGAGAGAGGCAGAATTTATGTATTTTCCCTTATTGTGGGTCAGTTTTGTCAAAGAGAAGCAGTTGAGGAGAAATTATTCACAAACCTTTGATAATAACAAGCCAAACTCAAGAAGCTCCTAATGTCCGTCGGAGTCAAAGGTTTAGGCTAATTTCTTATTTCCCCCATCTTTTTCAAATCCACCTTAATCCCATCACCCGAGACTGGATGACCCTTTCAACCAAAACTCACATTTATGGAACTTAGCAAAGAGCTTTTCTTCCCTTAATGTTTGCAACTCCACCCTCAAATGTTTTGCATGCTCTTCATTCCAAGTATAAATCAAAATGTCATTAATAAGTACCACAACAAAAATATCAAGGTAGGGTTTAAAGACCCTATTCATGAGATCCATAAATATTGTCGAAGCATTGCTTTGGCTGAAGGACATCAACGAACTAAAAATGCTCATATCTTGTCTGGAAATTCATTTTGCAAAGGTTACACTCTACCCTCATTTGATGATACTCAGACCGAAGGTCAATCTTTGAGAAGTAACTAGCCCCTTTCAATTGATCAAATAAGTCATCGATCCTTGGTAATGGATATTTGTTCTTTATTGTGATACTGAGTTGTCGGTAGTCGATGCACATTCTAAGTGAACCATCCTTATATCTTACAAATAATATCATTATACCCCAAGATGACTTACTAGGCCTTATGAACCCCTTCTCTAACAAATCTTTTAATTGCTCCTTCAACTCGATCTCCATTGGGGCCATTCTGTAGGAAGGAATAGAAATGGATTGAGTATGGGGAGGAGGTCTATACCAAAATCTATCTTCCTTTCAGGAGAGATGCTAGGAAATTCATTAGGGAACACATGAAGAAACTCATTAACTGCTTAGCTCGACTCAATAGAGGGGACTTTAGACTTGACATCCCTAACCCACACAAGATAGTAAATGCAACCTTCC